>JAZGVS010000583.1:0-13487 GCA_037356235.1 Bacterosira constricta
TTCGTTGGTTAATGGATCATTATTTGTTGGCTGTTTGATTATTCGTTAGTTGATCAATCATTCGTCGCCAAGTACGCGTAACTATTGTTCATTATACATTGTACGTTAGCATAGACAGAGAGGGGGTGATGTGATTACTGTCTGAGTTGTTGGTTTGTGAGAAGAAAGTGTCAAAAGTGATCATTCAACGAAAACATCTTCGATCACCATCACTAACTAAGTCAACATCCATCTCTCGATCATACCCAATAATCCACCTTCAAAGACTTCTAGTAACTCTAACTGTAGATATTCTCCCTCGCCAGATCTTCCTCTGGGCGAGAGGGCAAGTCAGGAAAGCATCTACAAATACCAATAATTTTCAAAGCCATTATATTAGTATTAATTTATGGTATTACTTTCTTGTTGTCATCAGTTGGCATGCATTTGCTACTTCTTTTACCGTTTGATGTCACAACAATTTTGTCATCGCGTTTAAGCACAGCAAATTGAATTCTGAATTGTGCATGGTTAAAGTTGGGTCATTATGCGCTCCACCATTTTGCTATCGCTCATCCTACATGGCGTCGGTTTCACTATTGTTGCAGCTCTTGAATTAGAATCGATTATCCTCTGTGATGACAAAGGTGCCCATATTGGCGGAGTCGACGATCTTGCATCTCGAGCAGATGGATGGAAAGCGTCATTTGATGGGCTTGCATCTGATACTGGGACCATTTTGTCAGTGGGAGACTTTCGTCCTTTACTTCTCCTGCTTTCCCCTTCTCTGTTGAAAACGATCCGTCGTGGCTTCAAAAATGTCCTGCTCCGTCGTCGAATCTTGATCGGATGTGTTCTATCCCCTGAACACAGGGATTGGTGGCACGGAAGAAACGGAGGGTTTCCTTCTGTAACCCGACAAAGGCTGCGTTTCGTGCGCTTTGCATGCGGGGGTGGCGGGGGCGATAGTTTGGCTGTCGTTTGGTATTGTAACCGCGGGGTCTGGCAGTGTTCATTCAATCCATCGTGTCTTATTAGACTACTATCACATTTGGTCACCATTATTTGTCCTTGCGTTTTCTTGTATTCCTCAGTAACAGTAAGGCTAAAGTAATGACAGGTAAGGATTGCGATTGGGGAAGCAGGCTTGTGTCTCGTGGCCTATCTCGTGGATGGCTTGGGTGCACCTACCTCCTCATTCCTTTCTTTCAATTCTACAGCATCATTCCCATGCCCCATGCTTCTGTGAACTCCTCTGACTCTCACTCTAAACGTGACACACGATAGCACACGATAGAATTTTCGCTTGAGCAAGGAGCAAGCGTTGATTTGTGGTATGTATTGATTCCTACGTTGGATACGATACCGAAAATGCAAATTTTGGTGCAGAGCAGCGCAGAGGCCAATTTTGGCGCCTCTCTGCCTTCACCTGCAACGGCTAGAAATAAACAAAGCCGCCGACCTGTTTCCAGAGAGGAGCCTCGCTTCAAATACAACGAGAGCTTGCATGCAGGAGAACTCGCCACCTTTTTCATGTTAATGATTATTTTGTATTATCAATATCATTCCCATAATCATAATATTTTATTTTTATTCGACAATAGGCATTAACATGAGTCCCTCCACACCCATCGAAGACTTGGCCCAAAGCCTTGACGGAGCATTTTTGAATTACCCCACGTTTGAAGGAGATCAAGGCATGACCGATGGGTTCCAAGATGATCCGGATGAACATAGTGTTGCACTAGAATCTATTTCGGAAAAGAATGAAAATGATGCTGTGTTGGCTGAGCGTACTTCCGAAATCTTGGCAAACTACCGCGCCTTCCTCCATGAACATGATGAGGAGACTGCATCGAAAGGATCTTTGGATCCTCCCGATGATGGATTTCGGGAGCTGCACTACTACGAACACAGAATCAAGAATCTGTCGGCGAGTAACCATGGTAGTAGTGATGGAGCTACGTGTCTACTCCGCGACATGACCATGCCCGACGTCCCACTAGGTTCCTCTGAAGAAGCAAGAAAGTATAAAATGCCGCCTGTTTTGGGCTCGAAGAGGGTGAGGTTTGGCATTATTATGAGCTTAGGATTGTTTGCAGTCATTGTTGCGGTGATTGGAGCTACCGTCAAAGGCATCAATAGGAATAAGATGCCGACGAGAGAGAATACTCCAGGCTGGCATAGCGAGGCTGCCTACATCTTGGAGCACGAAGATGGACACGAGCCAGGTAGGCTACCGCATATTATTGATCGCATTCTTCCAGAACCTATGAGTATTAGTGATATACCAAACGCTCAGATTCTTGAGCCTACAGCAGATAATGATGGTGTGTCAGAAGAAACTGCGCAAACGAAGACTTCAGTCAAGACGACGCGAACTCACTTTGAAACAGAGCCTGAAGTAAAGTCTGCATCAACTAAGAATGGACCAGGGAATGAAATCAAGCCAACATCGACGGAGACAGAAAACGAGCATGAAACCAAATCAGCGTTGACAGAGGCTGAAACAAAGGTCATTGCAGCAGTCGCAAGCAGCGCAGCTTCTTTTCAACTTGGCAAAGCCCTGCAGGACAAATTTGAACCACTCTGGTTTAGTTCCAGCGATGGCTGGAATGGAGGTTCTCATGCGAATGCCGTGCAATTTTGTGAGGGTATCTTAGGCAAGGCATTATGCCCATACGCGGCGCTGTGCCCCTATGGGCCTGGTCACAATGTCTTAGCTGATGGTCGAAAGCCTGTAGATTTTTCTGGACAGGGCGAGCAATACGCTCCTATTTACGGCCGCGCTAATCGTTGGGTCATGGTGGGCCAAAAAGATGGAGACATTTCCACTACCTGTAAGAGCCATGAGCAGTTGGAGATGAGGCCACCAAGCTGGGGATTGAGTTCGGAGCAGGCAGAGAAGAAACTGCATATCATGTGTTGTAACATGCCAAAGGATTGAGTGTATTTTTGAATGAGAATGTATGAGAAATATCAAAAATAATGCAAATAAGATATATAAAACATTGATATGGAAACGCAAATACTGAACAGCAGAGTGAATAATACCATCACGACAGTAAAGTTAGCAACGAAATTAGAAACCCGTAGGTATGTAGGATTGCACCTTCTCATTTTATTCACATTTTTATGATCTATAAACAAAGAGAAATAATACCCTCTATTGCAGCATCGGTACCATCATCGTCCACATCCATGTGTGTTACCAATCTAAACAACTTGCCTCCAGAGCTGTACCCACCAGCAATCTTTACACCATATTTTTCGTACAGAAGGGGTGGCAATTCTTCCTTTTTCAGTTTGCAATTCTCCGGAAGAGCAAAGAACACCACGTTGGTATCAACTTTGCCATCCCTTGGTAAACAAAAACCAGCATTTTGAAGCTCCTTTGCTAGCCTCTGTGCTCTTGCATGATCGTCTGCTAATCGATCTACGTGGTTTAACAATGCATGCATCCCCATAGATGCCATAACGCCCGCCTGTCGCATGCCCCCTCCTAACCGCTTCCTAGCCCTTCGTGCCAGGCGTATAAATTCAGTTTCCCCAACAAGAATGGACCCCATAGGAGTCCCCAATCCTTTGGACAGGCAGATGGAAACAGAGTCAGCACCTGCACACAATAATGCTGGGGAAACATTTTGGGATACTGCCGCGTTGAGTATTCGCGCTCCATCAATGTGGACTTTCATTCCATGCTCTTTCCACTCATCATGAGCCAACTTTCCAATCGTATCAATGTAGGAAGGTGGCACAGCAACTCCTCCAAGCATATTGTGCGTATTCTCCAAACAAATCAATGTGGATTTTGCATAATGATCATCATCGTCCAAATGAAAGGCGTCTCTCACATCCTCCATGGAAAACATTGCATTTTCGTCTTCCTCGATCTGCTTACAGCTCACACCTGCTATATTGGCATACCCTCCCCCTTCATACAAATTTATATGCGACTTTGTTCCTAATATGATCTCTGCAGATTTGTTGTAATGACAGTGGGCCATGATGGCGCAAAGATTTCCCATGGTACCAGTGGGTACAAATAGTGCTTTTTCTTTTCCAAATAGATCAGCAGTGTATTCTTCAACGGCATTCACGGTGGGATCCTCTCCCATAACATCATCTCCTGTAGGGGCCTGAGTGGCAGCGCGGAGCATGGCGGCAGTTGGCTGGGTGACTGTGTCGCTTCGCAGATCGACAATGCGTTTACTGGATCCAACGATGGTCCGTGCGGAATAAGTCCGGCATTGTTGCAATTGACGAAAGAGAGCACACTTTATCATCTTTCTAAGCTCGTTGTTCTCTAGAGGGAAGGACGTCTTCTGGTGTGGTGGGATAGGAAGGCGGGCCGCCGACGAATTGAAATTGTATCGTAGAAGATAGTTGGCAACCTTTGGCAACTGTTATGTTGTGGTGCAATATCTTTTCTGATGCCGTGATGTGGGGGGTGATGTTTGGCGGGAAGCAAAGATACCATGAATGTACGTAGGAATTAGTATTGCCCCACTGCATCTAAATCATACCTAGTAACTACTTCTCAAATATGAAATAATAGGAAGATAAATAGAACATATCTAGCAAGATGACGATAGAAGAGCAAGCTTGAAACAGTACATACCATTCCTTATTCTCCACTTGCTCTTTAGTGAAGACCACCCATTGCACTTGCTAGATTGCTAGGCGATACCTCATCGGTATGCATAAGGTTTTGCTTCTTTCTATCTCTGGTCTTTTACTTGTTCATTGTTTTTCACCAAGCATTTTTTTTGTTAAGATAGCGCTGGCTGCATACGATACATAAAGGCGCACGGGAAAAAAAAAGACTTACATGGGGTCTGCTAGATAACATTTTTTCATCAAAGTGGACACAATGTCATTCACAACATCACGAAAGTATTCAGTAGTCATTATTCATTATCTTCTTTTACTCGAGCCACTTCGAAGGTGTAGGTTTACTCGGATACGCCCTCCCAGTAGCATCCGTATCCGCAAGTCGAACCTCCTTCATGGAATTGTACGATTTTTCTCCAACAAGCTTTGGACGAGAGCGAGCAAATGGATTCTTGTTCACCGGTTCTTCTTCTTCTGACAACGATGATGAGCTACCAACAACAACCTCATCATCATTCACCAACACAATCTCCTCCTCCCCCCGATCCGCCAAAATAGCACACGCCACATCCATATCCTCCGGCGTAGTAATCTTCAAATTCGTATACTCACCCCGTGTCAACTTGACCGGTTCGCCCAACGCTTCAATAATACTCACATCATCCGTCACTTCCAAACCCTCCCTCTCCACCTTATCAAACCCACGCAACAATGCCTCCACTCGCACCACCTGAGGAGTATGCACCTCCCAAAGTCGATCACGAGGAATAGTCCTTAAAATACTCTCACCATCCTCACTTTCTTTAATGGTAGCCTTGCACGGAACACCGAGCACTGCCGCACCTACACGTTGAGCATCCGACACCACATTCATTATTTCAGGAATGGTCACCAAAGGCCGTGCCGAATCGTGCACTGCGATGAATTCACAATCCCCATCCGTCAAATCGACCAATTTGTTCAATCCATTCTCGACACTGCCTTGTCGTTCTATGCCTGGATTGGCAAATGCCAGTTTGCCCTGGTAGCGATCGACAATTGGTTGATAGTCTGGTTGATACTTGGGATCCATCACCAGTACTACTTGAGCAGGGGGGGATAATCCATGTTCGGCACAATATTTTGGTAATTTTTCGAGAAACAGGTGAAGGGAGTAATGGAGGACGGGGCACGAGCGTAGTGTTAGGAATTGTTTGGGCATGGATGCCTTCATGCGGGAGCCTGTTCCGCCTGCTAGGATTAGGAAGCCGGTGGAGCCGAAGCCGGTGAATGATTCATCGTTGGAGGATGACGATAGTGAGGAGAGGTAGGGGGAGGATGAAGAGGAGGTTGTGGTGATGGTGTTGGTTGGCCGCCTGGTGGAAATTAGGACGTTGTTGGAAGATGGCGCTGGTGGTAGAAATGCAGCCGAGAGGGGCAGAAGAAAGAGAAATTGGAGCCACTGCATCATCATGAAGTATTGGCTGTGGGCTGTGGTTGCTACGAAATGTCTTTTGTTGTTATTGTTTTGTTGCCGATTTGTTGCCGGTTCGCATTGGCGTTTTGGCTTTTGGCCATCAAAACACGTGAACTTGAAGTGGTGTCAACTGTGGATATTAGTGTCTCTAAGAGTACCGTATGTGGATATATTATCATAATGCTAAGTAATAAATAGATTGAATTAGTGATTACTATGATACCGTACTAGTTGAGGGGAACGTAAAAAACGCGCTGCATCGGCGGGCGGGCACTCCGCACGCGACACAAACAACGGCTAAACACAAAACAACCCTCAACAATCTCAGAGAATCTCAGACTGATGGTAACGATCCATCACACCCACAGCATCAATAAAAGGTCAACCATGACTAAATATCAATCTGCCCTCGCCGTAGCCACGGTAGCCCTATCACCGTCCTGCAGCTCAGCTCTATCTCTCTTTCCACAGCAGAATCGGGCTAGCCCCGGTCCTGCACACATCAGCGGCGCCAGAGTTGGTAGAGCTGCGAATATCATCAATACACGACGACCAATAAGCTTTCTCTCCAGACGATCCAAATTCCTACCATTTCAAGCCGTCACGGAGGCCAAGGAGGACGAAGCATTCTTCGCGGACGAGGTTCCAAAAAATGAAAACACCAACGACGACGACGACGAAGATGATGAGAAATCCTGGCCCGTCAAACCATCACCACCGGACACACCTCCACCCGAAAAAATCAAAGCAACACCACCCCCTCCACCAACCCTTCCCTACAATCTACCCTCAGCACCAACGCCAGAAACGACCATTGACATTGACCTCTCCTTCCTAAAGCCAATTCTAAACCCAACCATTGCCAAAAATGTACCACGCACCATCATCTTTGGTGCCTTTCTCAATGGCGCGTTCTTGACGCTCCTCACGAGCTTTGTTCTGTTTGGACCGCTCAGTGTTTTATTTCCACCCTTCATGTGTTTGATTGCTGCGGCGAGTTTTGGAATTTTGACGGCGTACTTTAGTATTATTCAAGGTACCATTGGGGATTTTGTGCGAGGTGTGGGAAGGGCCACCATGGAGGTGGGGGGTGGTATTTTGGGACAGGTGGATGTTTGGAGGGGGGAGAAGGAGGTGAATACGGTTGCTAATGCTTTGTTGGCGAAGCCCAAGGCTAAGAAGGATGCGGAGAAGAAGGCCGATAAGTCTTCCATGCCGTTGACGGAGGGAATGACTGGCGAGGAGGCAGCGGTGATGAGGAATGCACGTCTTGATGCTGCGGATGAGGCTGCCAAAACTTTGGGAAAACAACCACAACAGCAACCAGTAGCGGTAGCGGTAGAAGCAGCACCTGTGGCTTCGGTGGATTACGATGCAGCGGCAAGGTTGGCCTACCAAGCTTCTTCCGGTACTGGTGATTTCGAAGCGTTCAAGGCACAGTATTCAATTGATACTTCGGCAATGATTGCACAAAAGTTTCAGGATGCAATTGCCGCAGAAGAGGAGGAAACGAAGGCCAAGGAAGCTGCTGTTGCCGAGGCTACGGCTGCGGCAGCCGAGGAAACACGACAAGAAGAGGAAGCTCAGTTGAAAGCGGAAGAAGAGGCACGGGCCATGGATATTGCAGCTCAATTGGAAGCAGAGGAGGAAGAGGCACAGGCCTGGAATGCGGCGCAGTTGCGGGCCAAGGTAGAAGAAGAGGCACGGGTAGCGATGATGCAGGCTCGGTTGATGGCGCAAGAAGATGCACGGGCCGCGCAGGAGGAGGCAGTACGAGCTGCTGCAGAGGAACAGACTCGATTGCAAGCCGAAGAACATGCAAGGGCCACAGAGGAACAGGCTCGATTGCAAGCAGAGGAAGCAAGAGCAAGGGCCGCTGCCGAAGAAAAGGCGCGCCTTGCAGAAATGAAGAAGATCGCAGAAGAAGAAGAGCGCCTCATGGTAGAGGAGCAGGCCACTGCGGCGCGAGAGGCGGTACGCCTCATGGAAGAACAGGAAGCATTAATGGACGACGACGATGTCGATGACGACGATGAGTTGGACGATGAGGACTGGGAAGCATCGGTCCGTCTTGCCAATGAGCTCCAGGGAGGAATGCCCCTTCCATCCGCAACAGCAGACGATGCCATTAAAGGAGATGTCATGGATGATATCGGTGATGAAATGCTGCAATACGAAATTGATAATCTATCTCAAGACGAGGAGGATGCGTTGGGAAAAGCGGCAAGGGAGGCTGTACGCAAGTATGAGGAGGATATGATGTTGAAGCAGAATGAGAAGGATGGTGTGAGGTCTGCGTGGGATGCGGAGATGGTGGTGCCATCTTTTGAACAAGAGGCATTTAGTGCAAGTGAAGAGACTGCTCCTGAATCTGAAGCTGTCGACTACTCCAAAATGACTGTGGTGCAACTGAAGGATACACTGCGCAGTAAGGGGTTGAAAGTAGGTGGGAAGAAGGCAGAGTTGATTGAGAGGCTAGAAGAGTCATCTTAAACTGTCAAAATGAACATGGTAAAAAAAGGGGGGGAGCGGTGGATATTGGTATGGCATGCACTAGTCTGGGTGTGTCCCTTATGATTTTTCTGTCACAGTTGCGAATCGTTCAAGAAGATTAGTGTACGATGGCTGTGCTGTTGGTTTTTTACATTAAAGTTACATCTTTAGCCTATAAAGAAAGAGAATGTATTGAAAAAAGAAAGACAGGAATTATGTATGGTATGATTAATTGTTCATATCTGAGTATTGCAGTATTGGCCTGTGTTGTAATAATGTTGCAATTCTATGTTTGATATTGAGAGCATACCTTCCATGGTGCTGAATCAATCTTGGACCATTCATTATATATTGGCTCTCGTCGTTCTTGGTGATTTCAAGTAGCTCCATGTGTGGTACCCGCTCAAGCAACAACAACTGGAATGGGTAACACTATTCTAAACTAAATGTATTATCCTGGGTGCTGCGTGAGTAGGTGGAGAGTCACTGTTAGTATGATGGATGTGTGCCAACAATGGTGGCACCAATGTCGTCGATAATACAGTAAAAGCAGCGACGACACAAGCAAAATTATAATCGCACTGACGCTCTTATACTGATCAAAGAAGTAGCAGCGACAGGATTAGCAAAATAAACAGCCACATTAGTTGTGATAGTGAGAGGCTGTGAGAGGTCATACTCCGAGTGTGATTCTTTCAGAAGACATACAAGAACAAGAGCTCCAGCTCTGACGGCCGCTCCAAGTATAGAAGACAGTAGTAGATTTTCTTGTGGCTCACATCACATGCTTCAGCATGTAGGAATTATATCAATCTATCAAGTCAAGTGACAAGTCTGACGAATCTGCCCATGTTTATATGATCACAAACAAAATAGGTTGTAGCCAAAGCCTTGGCAGCCTAGCCTAGTCTGGTCAATGTAGCCTAGTTGTCACCTAAATTCAGGGCAAAAAAGGGCCCTATTTGAACCCGCGCCAAGAGAATGCGACGGTTCAGCCAGGTTCAGCCCGATAGATATCGTACCATACCATCTACCTACCTACTCTCCCATCTCTCCTCACTATTATTTTCATCATGAATGGAAGCCCAGCCAGGCGATACATTTCCGAGGAAGAACTCAATCTCGGAGTCGGAGGCCGCGTCGGGGTAGAAACAGAAACAGAAGCTTCCCCTCCACTCAATCCCTTTACAATAATAGCTAGCGATGGTAGTGGCAATTCTTTGAGTAGCGATGATGAGTACGTCAATGGCGACGATGCCTATCCTGAATACGGCGAAACTAGCAACAACAACAAAAACAATAAAAGCAGCACGGGCAAAGTTGAACTATGGAAAGATGACATTCGACTCAAAAACAAAAATGGCCACAATTTCGAAATGGTCCCACTCTCAGAGGACGCTGCCAACAACAACAACCGTGGAGAATTCAATTACGACGACGACGACGACATCGACAGCACGAACAAACACGACGACGATGATGATCGCCGCTACGTCCGACAAACATCCCAATCCAACGCCCCATTCTCAGGAGACGACTATGCCACATCCAAAACTTTTCTGCCCCAATCTCTCTATCAATATATTTACCCGCCTCATGTTCCACGGGCGGTGCAATTGTTTCGGTTGGAGAATGTGGCCGTTCCGGCTTGTTATCTGCTTGTTGGGCTGTTGCAGGGATTGTCGGGTCCTTTTACGAATGTTTATCCGCTGGATTTGAATGCGTCGGAGGCACAGCAGGTGAGATAGATACCTTATTGTTTGTTTGCGATTCATTGATCATATTATTATTATCATATTATTATTATGGAAGTTTAGATGCGAAGAAGACTAATAATTGCTCCATGTATTCTCATTTATTCTTGTGTTATGAAAAATAAATAATGTCTTGCAACAAAAAATGGAAAAGGCAACTATATCAAGTCTCAAGAGCTTGCCATCCACATTCAAGCTTGCATTTGGATTCCTGAGCGACAACGTGCCACTCTGTGGATATAGACGCAAAAGTTACATGCTGATTGGTTGGGCCATCACCAGTTTAAGCATGTGTCTCCTATTGTTTTTCTCAGATTTAAGCACGGAGGCTGTGGAATTGAGCAATAATTCGCAAGAAGAAATTGATGATGAGAGATACCGATACCTACAATCCACTGCCAACTTTGGTGATTCTGCTACTACGACTGCCATGGCTGGAGAACCACCGTCCGTTCCGTTCTTATCATTCTCCCTTCTTCTGTTTGGTACTGGCTTTTGGTTCGCCGATGTCATGGGGGACAGCATCGTTGCAGAAAAAGCCAAACTCGAACCAGAGTCATCACGCGGTCATTTGCAAAGCACATGTTATGCTTGTCGATTTTTTGGACTCATGATTGCCGCTCCATTTAGTACAGTCATCTACAGCTCGTATGGTCCCAAGGCTGTGGTCGTCCTCATGGCGGTATTGCCGGCGTCGATTGTCCCTTTGGTATACTCATTGAAAGAAACGAAGAATGTACCGGTGGCAAGCACCAAAGATCAATGCGCTGAGATATGGAACACAGTTTGTTCTCGGGCCGTGTGGCAGCCAATGGGTTTCGTGTACTTGTACAATGTGCTGCAGGTCGGTAATGCCGCTTGGAAACAGTATCTTAAGACTGTATTGAACTTCACCTCGAATCAGTTGAATATGTTGTTGATTGTGGCGTATGTGTTGCTTTGGTTGGGTATCATGGCCTACAAAAAGTTCTTCATCAAGTGGAGCTGGCGAACTGTGTATATCTCAACAACTATACTGAATGGAGTCTTCTCGGCACTGCAAATTCTGCTGATACAGGGCATTACCTTTGGGCTGAGTCCCTTCCTTTTTGCGTTGGGTGATGATGCGTTTGCTGATTTTATTGGAGGCATTCAATTCTTGCCTACAACCATCATGATGGTTCATTTGTGTCCCGCTGGATCAGGTTAGTTTACAAAAAGTTGATTCTGTGCTACTTCTTCATTCTCTTTGTGCATTCTTACACATTTAATTTGGCTATGATGATATGACCATCATGAATACTTCTTTTGCCATCTTATAGAGGGAGCAAGTTATGCAATGTTTACGACAATGTCCAATTCAGCATATACACTTGCAACAGCTTTCAGCACGCTATTATTAGGGGTGTGGGATGTGAGCAAAGAGGCGATGGAGCAGGGAGATCTGAGTGGAATGATCAATTTAACGGCTTTAACAACCTTGATTCAAGTCAGTGGGGTATTATTTGTTGGCTTATTGCCCAGAACAAAAGAAGACTTGGCCAATTTACATGCGGGTAGCAAGAGCAAGATCGGTGGGTTGATTTTCCTATTTGTTACATTTTCTTCAGTTCTTTATTCATTGGTGGTTGGTGTATTGAATATCATAAAACCTGGTTGGGCCGGCGAGAGTTGATGCATAGGAGACTAAACCAGCCTATATTACCACCAAAGAATCAGCCTTTCCAGTGTATTCTCGTTCTAGCTTACGTTCTAGCTTACTATCTTTTCAAATGATTCTTCCTGGTACTATAATCGCCTGCTCAAGTGGCGCAGATTTTTCCTAATTTGCTCTCTCATTTGTTCTACCCGCCCTGGTTTCTCCCATGATGCCTTATGTCAGCGCGACATCAAAACTCATCCATTCAAGATTCTTCAGCTTTGCCTCCTTGATTTTCAGAGACCTTCTCTCACGTGTTCTGGACCGTTTCTCCAACTTTCGTTTCGTCAAACAATACAACATGCCTCTTCCACCATGTATACCCTGGTCTCAGGTCCAGTGTAATCAACGAAGAATACTTTGCCTGCGTTCTTTGGGTTTGTGTATTGAACCAACTTTTCATACCAATTATGAACGGCTTATCAAATCCATCACGATTATCAAACAACTCCATCTGTTCATCCGTAACTGTATCATCTGTTATTGATCGAAGAATACTGATAAATACTTTGGCTTAAATTAAATATCATCCTAACCCACGGACCTTCATGTCGTAGGTCGTAGTATAAAACTTAGATTGATCCTTTGCGAGGAGGCATCCATGCGTCGGATTTTGTCAGAATAATCGCTGGCAGGTGGACGCTCTTCGTGACCCATACTCCTAGGATGCATGCTACTTTTTCCTGTTCCTTTTTTTTTGCCACAAAAGTAACAGGAACACAGGAGAAGTAACAGAGTTCTGCAGTAATTCCTTTCCTGTCGACAGGAAAAAGGAACAAATAGGACCCACAGGCTTGGACCAAAAGGAAAGTAAAAAGGAACAGAAAGGAAAGTAATAACCTTAAGATTAACCCTAAGTCAGCTGTTGCTACTTGTACTAATGAGTGATATAGGTATGCACTTGTCTTAAGACTTGACTACTAGACTTGAGACTTGACTTGAGACTTGACTTGAGACTTGCAACTTGCAACATGCGACTTGCGGCTTGACTTGCGACTTGACTTGCGACTTGACTTGAGACTTGACTTGCAACTTGACTTGCGACTTGACTTGCAACTTGACTTGTGACTTGATCTGAGACTTGACTTGGGACTTGACTTGAGGCTTGACTTGAGACTTGACTTGAGATTTGACTTGAGACTTGACTTGAGACTTGCAACATGCGACTTGCGGCTTGCGGCTTGACTTGCAACTTGACTTGCGACTTGACTTGCGACTTGACTTGCGACTTGACTTGCGACTTGACTTGCGACTTGAGACTTGCGACTTGAGACTTGAGACTTGACTTGCGACTTGACTTGTGACTTGACTTGTGACTTGTTCTGAGACTTGACCTGAGACTTGACCTGAGACTTGACTTGAGACTTGACTTGAGATCTGACTTGAGACCTGACTTGAGACTTGACTTGAGACTTGAGACTTGACGTGCGACTTGACTTGAGACTTGACTTGAGACTTGACTTGAGACTTGAGACTTGAGACTTGAGACTTGAGACTTGAGACTTGAGACTTG
>JAZGVS010000584.1:0-13466 GCA_037356235.1 Bacterosira constricta
CCTTTGGTCATGGCTACTCCTGAATATACATCATCAACAACATCAATTTGATTGGTATTGGTATTCCTGTTTTTGTTCACATATTCATTATCCGAAGTACTGTCCATAATTAAGTGATCCATCCTCCACGAGTTTTTGTCTATACCATTCCACAATTTGTGTGTCAGCGCAACCATTGATTGGGACGATTGAGAATTAATTTGTGTGTTGGAGTTCCACCTGACTTGGACCTGGCCAAATGTCTTATTGGAATTGATGGACTGCATGATGTAGCCAGTGTCCCAATATCAACATTTCTCATCAGTGGGGAGAATATAGCGAGATAAAAACTCGATTTTTAGGCCTTCGGCCTGCTTGTTGATCCTGGGCCTTGTTTTTTGGTGAGGGGTGGCATCTTCTTTCTGGATTTCAGTTAATTGGGGTGTCATTCTTGGTGGAGGATTTGATCATTCACGGGGGATGTATTCACGCACTGGTATAGTGGGTTTGAATTTGAATGTCTTGGGATCGAAATTCTCTCTCGCATAAATTTTGAGGTCCATCAAGTCTGGATTTGTGAGGATGTCTGTTGCAAGTGCACAAAAATCAAATTGAGGAATGGTACACATGGTTCCAGATGGTAGCTTGATGTCTTTGATCTTAGGTTGAAGACCTTTTTGCTCGAATGTATCTTGAAGATACTTCAGCATGTCGTATCTTGTAGTCTTGGTACTCTTGGTGATCCCTGCAAATAGAGTTGGTTCTTTCTTCCAAAAATGCATGACCCACTCAATAATTTCATCAAATACATTGAGGTCGACTTTGTGATGATCAAGTCTATAAAGCAAATCAGTGAACGCAACATAAATCAGAGGTATAGATCCTTCTTGGTAGTCTAGGGGTGCCTCGAATGGAGTTCCTTCTCTGTTGCAAGACTTGTATAAACCCCAAGAATCATCATCACAGCAATTGGCATCAAAACAGTCGGTTCATCATATTTGTCGGAATGCTGCTCTGCATCTTCCACAAAAAATATGGAATCATTATCGTCATCAGAAGACAGATCACCAGCATTGTCATCATTGGGTGGATATAAATCTCTAAATAGAACAGGGTCTGATGTTATGGTTATGGGCCCATTCAATGATGTGGCTTCTTCACTTTCATGATAGAGTGTATGATTCATGTTGACTTCTGGAACCTGGTCAATATTTTGTTTTGCTCAACAATCAAGGTCAATGGCTATGCAACCTATTTCAGTCAAGGATTTGGAGCTTAATAAAATTGTATTATCATACCCAAGAGCCTCATCTTGAGGTTCGGTTCTTTCTCTGTAAGTTCTTCTTCGATAGACTTACAAAATTAGGATCTTCAGCTGTGTTATACCATTGGTTAGCAGGGGACTCTGGCATGGATTTAGTTGAAGCGTTGGATGTTCCCCCTGTTATTGTGGAAGATTGGTTGGACAATGAGTTGAGGTTGCATATGTTGGGGTTGGTCAACTTCCTACACATTCCTTGGTGATTACACATTCTATGGTATGTTGGGAAAGAGGACCACAGGTGGTACATGCATGAATAATATCTTTTATGGGCGGACAAATGTTGGGCTTATGCGTGTTGGGGGGGGGTAGGGGGTCCATGGTGTCAATATCAATGAGGATATGTGAGGTTGATAGGTAAAATTGTGATCTAAGAATGTGAGATGCCTGGAGTGGAGCATTCATGGTCAAAATAATATGTGAATGGATAAAAGTACCAATTCCACTATGGTCGTGATTTTGAAAAGGATGATGCGCGATGTGAAGACACTACAGTAAGCTATTATTTGAACTGTAATGTGCAGAACAACCTGAAAGAGAGAAACAAGGGGAACAAAAAATGCTCACTATTTCTGTTCAAATTATTTGGCGGGAAATAGGGCCGAAAGAATTAGTAGTCTCCATTGGACACTTGAAAAAAAAGAAAGGAGGGGCATTCTAAATCAAGGATATTGCAATGAACGGATTATAGATATTTGAGTTAGATGGGAATTAGAGTGACGTATGTGTGACACACCACATTTGTGGATGTCAGGGATTTGATCACATTATTCTTGGGGGGAATTGAGTATGTTAGGTTGTAGAATAGATTGAACAGATAACGCATGAGTGACACACCATATTTGTGGAAACAAGCAGGCACACTTTCATTTCACTATGTGGGAATTGGGTATGAAGTGTTGAACTTCCATTTGAAAAGATTTGATTGCCATCAGAATTTGACTGGACAAGGAGGAACATGATGAGTGTGAGGACAAGGACGATGGCAAAATCATGCAAAAACTTAGGGATTTTTGGTGGTTCGCTTCTCACAATATTCTCAACATCACGTTGCAAGAATGGATGAAGAAGAATCTTGCTTGGCCAATGAATTGGTAGATCAAACAAACCTACAAATAAAAATACTGATGCAGTCAGCGACATGCAACTACAATTGAATGATGGGCAAGTAAGTGCTGAATATGCCACAGGAGACAATGATGAACAGGACTTGGCACCACTAATTGTTGGACCAGTGGTTCCATCAGCGTTTCATTCACAGGAGGATTATCTCTTGCATGTTTTGAGTGACAATCAACGCATTGTTCATGAGATGGAGGAGTTGAAAAAGACTGTTGGTGAGATGGAGGAATTGAAAAAGACGTGCAAACTGCAAGCTATTTTTGTTAGAGACTTTTACTATGGACTACGTGGAGAGATTGGGTCGGGGTAAGAATAGATTTGTTAAGAATACAAAGAAGCTGGATGGCATTAACTCTGAAAAAACATCCAGGGTGATGAATGACATAGCTCCAAACGAAATGATACTCACGGAGGGATGGGTTTCATGGAGCAAAGACGGAAGAGGGTTCTGTCAGAACTTTACTACAAAATGCGGAACGCTTGCTTCAAATGCCGGCCATTTCGGCTTTTGCCAAATGGTCGGCATTTATTACTAATTCCAAAGCATGTGAATGTTAAGTATTGATTCCTACGATGATTGGCCATTTGCCTCAGCCAGCAAAAGTTTGAAAACTGAAATTGCCGCGGAGCACAGCAATAATATGGTGAGACAAGAAATAAACTACTTCAATATACAATATTGTAGTGACATTGACAACCGTAACTACTGTCTCATCTCAAGTGGGAATGAAAAGCTGAGAGACGATGGATATAATCTGAGGATGACAGCTCTAATGACCCGCCGAGACTTGCCCCGAGACGCGGAGCAGATAGATACATTTCCATTAAGTGTGTCGTTGCATGCGGGCAGCGGGCAGCGGTCTACCGGTACGTGCAGACAGATTGGTGAGGACTCAGCGGAGCGGCACTGGACATGTCGAGGATAGGGGGAGATAAACCCCTGGATAGGGGTTAGTTCCGGTATCAAATCACCTAGGTTTGTAGATAAGGATTCCACATTCTGGACACCCGTGTCCAGACGCTCATTTTAGCTGAGTGTCTCTCAGTTTATAGACACTCAGGTGAGTACCGATTGCCTACCCAGCCAGACGTTTGTGGATGCTTTCGAGTACCCATCCGAGGATCATGAGGTCACACGTCACATCGACCTGGTGACCTAACTCTAACTTTCCAATAAATAACCCTATTTGTTTGGCTCAAACTTGGTCACCATTGCCGGTATCATCTCATCCACTTTGATCTCAAGAAAGCACAAGCACCATTGCATGCACCATCGCATGGTCTGATGTCTCCAACCAATGGAAGTAGAAAAAATGGCAGGCGTTCTTCTTCGCGAGTAGCAATAAGAAAATCACTCGATAATGCCCAATCAACCCCCCATTCCCCATCGCAATCTACTCAACCATTTGACACCATCGACGACGATAAATCACCACACCATGCCGAGGCATCGATGCCACCCTTCGCAGGGTCTGGTCCAAACTCCCCGCCCGGGCGTTCGCCATTGCAATCTACTCAACCATTTGACACCATCGACGACGATATATCACCACACCGTGCCGAGGCATCGATGCCACCCTTCGCAGGGTCTGGTCGAAACTCCCCGCCCGGGCGTTCGCCGTCGCGAGTAGCAATAAGCCAATCACTTGATAATGTGCAATCAACCCCCCATTTCCCATCTCAATCTACTCAACCATTTGACACCATCGACGGCCATAAATCACCACACCATGCCGAGGCATCGTCGCCACCCTTCACAGCACCATGTCCAACCTCCCCGCCCAAGCAGCAGTCGATCCATTGCTTCTAAAGTGCCACGACGTCATATGTGGTGCTTATAAGTACAGTTCCAAGCAGCCGGGCAACCTAATTCTGAACAATCTTGTTCTGGATCGACAGGATGGGTACACGGCTATTGATCCGCATGATCGGTATTTGAAATCTCAATATGTTTACCAAATAGTATCGGAAATCGAGTTGTCGGGGCGTTTCCTCATGCGTCACGGTCCAGATCTATACACATTGGCTGACGATAATTCGAAGAAGATGACAGTTCAGCGACGTCTCTGCCGCAATGCCAATTGTAAGAAAAGGTCTGTTCCTGAAATGCCTGTCCCTGCTCTTGAGACGGCGGTGAATAGCGGAGGGGGTACAATGGATTTAATCGCCCTGTCGCCGAAGCCGTTGGAGGGGTGTTATGTTGCGAATAGTGCAGGTGATGATAAAGGTAGCAACAAACATCCCCGTGTCAGTCAAGCTACAAAGACTAGCCTAAATGTTGAAGCATCAATCTCTTCTCAAATTCCAACTGCCACAACCCATCCAACTCCATCAATTAAACTCGAGGATGACGGGGAAGTTGCAATTTCTAATGCTAATGCAGAAGTCGTGGGGGATGAAGGCTCATCCCAAATAGAATCCAATGCATCAACAATCACAACCCCCATACTGAAAGAGCACCATACCAAACACACAGAAAGAACAGCCGAAGCTGGTATCATTCATGAGGTATATGTTGAAAACTTCATGGGTCATCGCAAGCTATCCGCAAAGCTATGCCATTATGTCAACATAATCCGTAGTCAGCATAGTTCGGGGAAGAATGCGATACTGGCAGCAATTCAATTATGTCTTGGGGCGGGAGCACGTAGGTTGCACAGAGGTGATGTTGGTGCCGATTGCTCCAGGGCAAAGCTACGAGTGACCCTCTTGAACCAAGGGAGGGGTGCCTACATGCCCGACGTATACGGAGATTACATCACAGTAGAACGCATCATCTCCATGCACACTAATCATTTCAAACTTCTAGATGCTGATGGAAAAGAACGTTCTTGCGCCGAAAAGGATTTGAAAGCCATGCTCCATCAGCTAAATATACAAGTTGAAAGTCCTGTGGCAGTGTTGGATCAGGAGGAGGCCAAGAAATTCTTCGTTGGAAAGGCGGAGGACAAGTATATTTTTTTCATAAAGGCTCTCATTTTGAAGATAGAACTTACGAATGAAGGAAATTCCAATGCATCGAAGAGGGATCAGGAAATGAGGTGGCGAGATATGCGGGCTCATGTTGCAGAGATGACGAATTTAGGATTTGATGAGCTTTTAGGCAACGGAAGCACTGGCACGGTGAAGTTCGATCATGAGGCTGGGCGGTTGAATATGGCTGTTCAGAAGGTTAGTTTTCTGATGACCGCATGATGTCCCTTCGTTCAATTTTTCTGTGCCATTGCTCACACATATGTTTTTCATTGTATCATGATGTTGTAACATGGTAGAACAACACCCATGAACACAGTCAAGCTAAGGACGTTACTTCCCTAAGTCGAGGTGATAGTACCTTCGCCATTCTCCTCCTCCTTGCCATTGGCGAAAGCCTTGAAATGCCGTTTCGTGTCATGGATGAATTCAATGTCTTCCTCGACCCTGTTGCGCGTAAGATTGCAATGGTAAATATCGTCAAAGTCGCCGAAATGATGGACCATCGACAATTTATCTTTATCACTTCACAGGATGTGTCGAGCTTGCAGACGGGTCGGAAGCTATGTATATTTAAGATGCCTCAATCAGTGATTGTAAATTCGAATGTTACTTTAGAAGGCACGAATGACGAAGGCGACTCGCATGCGTGTACCAATGCTGCTAATGGAGATGTGCACAAAGGAGAATTAGAGAATAACAAGAAGCATCGCAAGTTTACTAAAAAAAGGGCCAACGGAGATATTTACAATCCGGTTTACAGCGATGGCAAACTCTTACAAAGCAAGAGAGCTACCACGACAATCAATGATCCTTCTCCCAAACATATCCGTGTCAGTCGAGCTACGACGGCAAGCCTAAATGTTGAAGCATCAATCTCTTCTCAAATTCCAACTCCATCAATTAAAGCCGAGGATGGTGGAGAAATGGCGATTTCTAATGCCAATGCAGAAGTCGTGGGGGATGAAGGCTCGGAATCAGATACCTCTACCAAAACTTTCTATAAAGATCTTTGTGAGCAGTTGACAGCAAAGATCAATGAGCAGAGAGCCCAAATCAAATCATTGAAAAGGTTGAGTAACATGAGTACCCCTGAGAATTAATTCCGTAGCTATTGTGTCATTCAAGGAAATTATGCAATCTCGGCAAGAGAGATATCAATGGTGAAGTGAAATGGTTGGAACCTACAGTATGATAATAATAAGTAGCTGTGTCTTTGAGCAGTAAATATTTCTGATTTTCATTTCATTCACTGAAGATGAATAGTATTTGTCTCTAGTTCATTTTTTCTATCTTTATCACATCGCTCATGTACATCACTGGGTGCCTTGATATATTTCATAAGTGGCCATAGACGCAAGTAGGTGCAAATCATCACCTACGGACCACTTCAGCAATGGTGTTTCCATTGTGATAATTACACTGTCACTAGATGACTCATGCCATTGTGATGACGATGGTACGATATCCTACTAGTCGGCCAGTTTTCAGGTATCGGATGTCATCTATTTTTGCGGTTGCAATGCCCTGACATCGACAACCAACAAAACACGGACACCCTGAGCCCCAATTACCCCCCCCCAACGAGAATTCATCTTCTTAACTGTTTCCAAGATGTTACGGTGAAGTTGTTCCCAAGCTGTTCAATTGAATATTGATAGAACTACTTGAACTTTTACATCTTCGGTACCTAAATAAAACACATGCAGTGTTTCGATTCACTATATTACAGGAAAGACATCACCACTGAGCGTTTTGCAGCGAAGCCCATCTATCCCATGTCCCAAGTGCTCCTTTCACGCTACGCATGAAACGATATTATGTGTGTCAAAAAGTCACAAACTACTACTAAACCTAATAGAGTATTAATTTGCAATTTGACCGCATGGTATGGTGTTTGGACGGAAGAACAAGTATGGAAGTGAAGGGTGTGAACAGGCTTTAAATATTAGAGATGGAATAGAGATAAAAGAATTAACTATTATCTGGGAAATGTCTATTCCTCAAATTTTGTGCCCAGCCTGTATCAATAGTGATAACGAGACGCTCTAGATCTTCAAAAGTGCAATTCATTTCATTTTCATCATGAAATAACGATGATGATTTATTTGGAAAACTTTGAATTTTACCTTCTGCAATGACAGTCATCATCCGTTCCAAGCATGGCTTACTCTTCGAGTCTATGTCAACTCGACTTGAACGCCACAACTTCATCACTTGCTTGACTCCATCTTTGTCTCCAAATACCCCAACATATATTGTTGGTCGTCCTTGATTATTTGTATCCGAATTAGAGTAGAAGTGTCTCACCAACAAGGTGCATCCTTGTGTTTGACAAGTTTTGCGCAGCCACTTACGATATCTCTTTCCATCATTCATGTGATCAACATGAACCAAGACACCATGATTTGGTCCAGTATTACTTCCCCCCTTATCACACATCTTATCTTTGTCTTCGTCAACAGTTCTGTGGTCACTGATTTTCATACAAGTCAAAAATAATCTTTCCAAACCAGCCTCTCGACAATTGCTTGCCAACAGAGACATGCCATCCTCTCCAATCTCTTCAAACTGCAGAGGAAGCTGTCGATGCGAATCTATACTCTCTCCCTCGGGTATCACTTTCTGCTCTTCCGCTCGAACTTGAATCTGCTGCCAACGCCATCGCTTTATCTCGTCCACAAATAGTTGACAATTACTTTCCATCCCTTCAATGAGAATGCAACCGGGCCATCCAATTTTTGCATATCCTCCCAAGTTATATTGAGAAGCAAGATCGGCAAGGGCACGTCGTTTCGAGTTTGCAATAATGTGATGTGAATAGATAGCTCTTTGGCCCAATGTTGTTGTTGTTGTTGTTGTTGTGATGGCATTATCGTAGATTGTATCTTTGGAATGAGTATTCAATGATTTTGGAATGGCAAGGGCATTATTGTTATTGCGGCCATGCCTCTCCAAAATAGTTCTCCATTTGGAGTCTACCCACTCATCTGCAGAAGCTAATACAGACCATACAGCCTCCCCGCCTCCTTGCGCTTCTGCTACTTGCAAAGCAGTTTGATGACACACCTCTACTAAATGCGGAATTGCATTCAAGGCTGCTTTTCGTACGAATGGTGGATTTGATGGGGAGGAGAAAAGAGATCCATGAATGAGGAGAATCGCATCTTCGTGAATTGGATAGGTGCGGGGCATTCCGAGAGATAATTCTACTTTTACCTCTGCATTATCGTCTGAGCATGATGTGCAATTTGGAGAGATTGTTGTAGAGGATGGCAATGGCAAACTGAGCCGACGTACGACGCTAAAGCACTCGCTACTTTGGTCATCTAAGACATAGGCTTCTTCCTCCGAGTAGGCAGATTTGATGAAATCTATCTCTCCCAACTGGCGCTCTTTTATTTCTTCCTTTTGTTCCGCGGTGAGCTCGTCTTTGGTTGCTGGCATGATGATTAGTGATGCGATGGTGTCGTTAATGTTCGAGAGGTTTACCCGCGCGCAGCTCACAGTGACAGGTTATGCCGTCCTGATTTAATTACGAGGAGGAGACGGAGTCGGCACAGATCTAGGTCGGCATTATTGTTCCGTTACGAATGAATGTGAAGTCGTCGTGGTTTGCGGTTGTCAGTTTTGTCGGTTATCGATCGAGTGAAATATGAAATACGAACAATGATACCTAATAATGAATTCCCCATTGCGATTGTGTCCCCTGCCATTGCCATTGTGTGTCCAGGTGTGTCCCCTGCCATCTCGCCCATCGCCGGTTGATGCAGGTTGGTGTTTGGTCGTACCTACATAGATCGTATGTAGGAGCCGTGGTAGGAGGTGTGGTGCTTAGATTGAATATTGGATCTAAAAGGTGTGGTGGATCAGTGTGGATGCTGGTGGTTTGATGTTCCATTCCTCTGTACTATGTGTATCATCTACACGAGGAATTCATATTGATAATTGCGGGATTATAATCGTATCTTCTGTTTCTTCCCAGTTTCTTCCTGATTCGTTTTTTGTTTTCACACAAACACAACAACACAAACACCTACGAACAAACACCTATCACCATCATGGAGAGAGCAGAAGAACACGTTAATGATGAAGAGGCCAATCCCTACCTGGCAATGCGGGAGGCAAAGATTGCTCGCAACCAAAAGCGTCTGCGCGATTTGGGATTGATGAAACCGCCGGAACCGTCCATCGCCGCAACTCCGAGAACTAAACGTAGCGAGAAGCAAACAACACCCCTTATATGCCACCCCGTCAGGCGATCACGTCGCATATCCTCGCAAACGAATCCGGACTACAAAGATGTGAGCGAACAACAGATTGCCACTGGTAGGAAACGTGCCCGCTCCCCCGATGCTAACTTGGACGCATCTACCTCCGTTGCTATTTCAAAACATGTCGTGCCGTCCATCAAAATCAAAGCTCGTACACCTGCTGGTGCTCCCGCTGCAAACTCGGTCCGCTCCATCAACCTCGACGTCAAAACTTTAGTTCTAGGAGAGGATAAGGATACTATCGGTCTACTAGGGAAAATGATGGAACGAACCGGTAAAGAATTTGTCATCCACCAATCCTTTTCATTGGCATCCTCTACGGATGATCAACAGCGTCTAGCAGACACGAGACTTTCCTTCAACAAATACTGCGGTGTCCAAGAATGGAAGAATTCTATTTTTCTATGGGTAAATCTTGGCAATACTGATTCACCCAATGAGTTCTTCTTGGAGGGCGATACCAAGCGGATATCGTGGTTTGGTGGATCGCGCATGCATGATGAATCGAACGTAATTGTCAAATTATTACAGTACGGAAAGGATAATGCAACAAAAGACGATTCCAATATTATCTTGTGGTGTCGAAGGTATCAACCAGAGATAAAAAAATACTCCCCGTACGTGTGTTTTGGAAGAATGGGATATCATTCGCATGTTCCTGGTTCTCGTCCACTCTCCTTTGTATGGGATTTACTGGATTATGATGGGCTTGAACACCACAATGATCCGGTAGTGAGAGAAAATGTTGACCTGTTCACCAAGAAGTGATTTCTGCATGAAAGCACATTGCTTCTGTGCCAAGTCCAAGTGATTTCTATTGAGATGAAAACAATCACAGCCTAAATGGTGGTATTGCGTATGTTTGGGTTTAGGACCGATGTTGCTCGTTTCTTCGCAGGCGAGATTGTCGCTACGCTATGCTCTATCTTGTTTGTAATCTATGAGGTATCAATGAGTTGAGTGATTGAATAATATTTTACTAAAACGATGTTTGGTTTTTGTTTGTTATTGCTGTTGTTGAGTCTCTTTTTACATATGACGCTACCACTGTAAGCCAAGGATAAGAGACATGACACTGCTTTTCTTCGCGGAAAAGATAGAATGACAATGTAATAGAAAATAGCTCACAATCGTAGCAGTATCATACCTACGTATTCAACCCTAGAGAAAATTATCGTGAGAGGGAAGAATTATTACATTTAGAATACGCCCATCTCTATGTAGAGTTTACCCTTTTTGTGCCATGGCCATACCCCCAAACCCCATTCAAGTTGGTCTCATCCACTAAAGATCCGAAAATTTGTTTGGATCGGGCTTACCAATAGCATGCACCTCAAATCCCAATTTTCTCAAACCATCATGGTCCAAGACATTACGCCCATCAAACACAAATGCAGGCTTCGCCATGCTTTTGTAAATGCGTGCATAGTCCAAATCCTTGAACTCGTCCCACTCTGTCAAAACTGCCAAGGCGTGTGCGCCTTCGCAGGCCGAATAGGGATCAGTGGCTGTTGTCACTGCCTCTCCCACACCCGGGTGGGTGGTTTCACTCATATTGCATGTGTAATCCATTTCTATCCACATGTCCTCACGCTTGACCTGAGGATCATAGACATGAATTTTGGCCTGCTCGAGGACAAGATCACGGACAACGAACATGGAGGGTGTTTCACGAACATCTCCAGTGTCTTTCTTGAAGGCAAATCCAAGAACGGCAATCTTTTTCCCAGTGACGGTGTTGAACATGCTAGAAACCATCTTCTCCGAGAAGCGTTTCTTCTGGTAGTCATTCATGAGAATTACATGGTTCCAGTAATCTGCACATTCCTTCAATCCATATGTTTCGCAGAGGTAGACCAAGTTGAGAATATCTTTCTGGAAGCATGACCCACCAAATCCAATGGAGGAGTTGAGGAATCGCTTTCCAATACGGGCGTCCATTCCAACAGCTCGTGTAATCTCAGAAACATTGGCGCCGGTTGCCTCGCACAAGGCAGAGATGGAGTTGATAGACGACACACGCTGAGCGAGGAACGCATTGGCAACCAACTTGGATAACTCCGACGACCAAAGATTGGTAGTAAGGATCTGATCCTGAGGAACCCAGTTGGCATACACAGAAACTAGTGTAGCTGCCGCCGCGAGTCCCGCCTCATTTTGCCCTCCCCCAATAAGAACGCGATCCGGTGCCATCAAGTCAGCCATGGCCGTTCCCTCCGCCAAAAACTCGGGATTGCTCAGCACTTCGAATTTCAATCCCTTATCATTGCACGCCAAAACACGCTTCACGGCCTCGGCGGTACGAACGGGCACTGTACTCTTCTCCACGACAATCTTATCACTCTTCGAAACCTCGGCAATTTTACGGGCACAAAGCTCACAATTCTTGATGTTGGCGGCACGGCCGGCTCCGATACCCTTGGTTTTCGTGGGGGTGTTGACGGAAATGAAGATAATGTCGGCCTGTTCGATTTCAGCATCGATGTCGGTGGAGAAAAAGAGATTCTTTCCGCGGCATCCGTCCACTACCTCTGGAAGACCAGGTTCATAGATGGGAAGGTTGGAGGAGTTCCATGCGTCAATTTGCTTCTGATTGAGATCGACCACACAGACACGAATCTATTTTGTTGATGGTGGGGTGAAAGATGAAGAAAAGAGGACCGTCAGGAATTTGCAGATGAGAGCGAAATAGCAGTATAAAATAACTCCTCTGACACGCCAACGCAGGCACAAAAATTTCGTCATGTGCTTCGCTCGCAGCCACTGGATGATATTTTATCCCTTCTCCAATACACAGATCCCCCCAATTCACAGGATTTTGCGACCGCTATGAAAGTAAAATCTTGCACTGGACTGCACTTCCGCGTCCATCCAATTTATCTTTCCGCATGACAGACAGGGACACAGACGAATCCTCATATGCGAGATAAATGATGTCAATAATGATTATTTCACTGATATCTGAAGATTCGCCCGCCACCATTCATTGATAAGTTACAAAAAGAGAGAAATTTTCCCATGTGCAGGGAAGGTCATAGATCTGGAATTGAATGCAAAAAGGCAACAACAACAGAGATTCTCCGATATTTGAAGTTTCTCAGCAGGGCATAGCGGCATTGTATCGCCCGATAATGACGCACGACGCACCTTGGGACATTTGGCAGCAATGACAGCCATGGTTGGGCCACCGACGTATCCGGCGCCCATGCAGCAAATCTTAAGATCAAAACCGTCGCTCATGTTGAATATTGGTTGGATGATTTGGATGGGGTTGTGTACTTCTCAGAATAATTCAAAAGTGAATTGAGAGATTGAGATGCTAAAGATGAATAATCGATGGACCGCGTCACTCACATCAAATGGGTCATTCACAATTCACGCCGTCGCGTGCGTGGTGCGTGGGCAACGGTCATCTCGGTGTCATTTTTAGGGCTGATACCCTCGACGTCATCAGGGGTACATACACGTCATCGCTCGGGGGCTTTTGAAGCTCGAAAAGCTCTAAGTTTTACTTAACGTAATTATTTGTTTAGTCCCAGTAATGTCGTTTTAGATATCCCAAATACCGCGTCTACATAACAATGACGTTATACCCAAGAAAGATACTTGTAGATCGATATCACTTTGGAATCAGTACGAATCTGTACGAATCCTGTGATGTCAGAAAATCTTGATGACGCGTCAGTTTCTGCATATCTCTACCTAGGTATAGTACATACGAATCGGACGTCCCACGTCCAGCGTCTGTTTTCGTTCTCCATGCCAAAAACCGGTCTTTACTCGAATGGAATGACCCC
>JAZGVS010000585.1:0-13490 GCA_037356235.1 Bacterosira constricta
GAAATAAAAAAAATGATCTAGCCCAAACATATGAGGCCCAGTCCTCTCTCCACTCGGCGATGAATCACGCCCTCGGCTCCTCCAAGGGCAATTGGCTCATTCCGGCCTTGCATGTAGTATGTCGAAATACACATCGTGCTGCGGCCCTAGCTGATGAGTATGTCAACCGACAAACTGGGAATAGGAATGACCATGCCCGATTGCAGACTGCTGTGACTCTTTTACAGGCTAGTTACAGCAAGACACTGAATGATAGGGTGGAGCTTCGGGTAAGTATTTGGGATTATTGTGCATCCTATCACCATCTTTCTTCGAGATCAAGTCTAATTACGTTAGCTCTCTTGTCACTTAACGAATTTTGCAGCCCAATGAACCATTCAGCGAGGAAGGATCGAAGAAGGTTGGCGTTCTTTACATTGTTAACCAACTGTTCAGTATGTATTTCAGACTCAATACACTCAGGCTTTGCAAGAATTTACTCAAGTG
The DNA here is from genome assembly GCA_037356235.1 of Bacterosira constricta. Taxonomy (NCBI): domain Eukaryota; phylum Bacillariophyta; class Thalassiosirophyceae; order Thalassiosirales; family Thalassiosiraceae; genus Bacterosira; species Bacterosira constricta. The sequence continues at coordinate 487 of JAZGVS010000585.1, forward strand.
AGTGTTCAATGAAATCCCTATTCTGAATGTCTCTTGTCAGTCATGCTTACTCTATCTTATGTTCTATTGTGAAACTTATTAGACCTGTTGAAAGTCGAGGCATACATGAGAGTGGAACCATGGGTGAGATGGTGACGTATAGATACTACGTTGGCCGTCTCAACATGTTTGAAGATCAGTACGACATGGCCGAACAGAATTTCGACTATGCCCTTAAACACTGCCACCATTCCGCAGTGGGGAACAAGAAACGAATTTTGAACTATTTGATCCCTGTGAAGTTGCTCAGGGGGCGGTTACCTACGAGCAAATGTAAGGACTTTACAGTTTTGCGACATTTATATTACCTCTTTTCTTGCAACTCTCACCTGTTTATTACTCTTTTATAACCCCCAGTGCTTGAAAAATATTCACTGCACGAGTTTGTGTCTCTTTCGAATGGAATGCGAACAGGAAATTTAATGGAGTTCAGCGATGGCTTAATGAAGAACCAAGATCTCTTTATCAGGTAAGTGCTGATTATTTAGAAATAGAACTTTGCAAATACCACAAGTTCACTGTGGTCTCACCATTTGTTATCTTGTCACAGGCGAGGCACCTACTTACTACTTGAAAAATGTAAAATGATATGCTACCGAAATCTGTTTAAGCGAGTTTACAAAATAGTTGGAAAAGAGCAGATCAAACTGGAATACATAGCACAGAGCTTCAAGTGGCTTGGCATGCCAATTGATTTAGACGAGGTCGAGTGCATCTTGGCGAATTTGATATTTAAGCAGTACATTCGCGGGTATCTTTCGCACGGTAAGAGGGTGTTGGTCCTGAGCAAGAAAGAACCTTTTCCTACATCTAAGGTGATTAAATAATAGGATAAGCTAGCTAGACAGTCGGCCATATTTATTCATTTGCATAATATAGTGTCTAGATTGATCTAGAACGATTTAATCACTCAGTCTCAAGATGAATAGACTCACTTTTGAATAGTGTCAGTCCAACACAGCACATGGCATTCCCTCATAAAACATGACCACATACCTACTGAATCCACAACACGTTTTCTGTTCAAGCCTCATTTCATTACTAATTGAATCCTGCCTACTGTATCTTTGGCACGACGGATGGCTTTGTCCATAGTTCCCTGTTGTAGGGGAACGCTTTTGCATCCAATGAGACTTCTCTTGCAACGTCCCAAGATGACGCAACACCGGAAAAGTTGCCTTCGTCGTCAAGTACAACAAGATGATGGACAAACTTCTTCTGAATGAGGTCGGCGATGTCATCCGTTTGAGTGTCTACCTTGACACAAATGAGATTATCGGACATGAAGCTCTCAGCATTCGTGGCAGGGGATACCCCTTCGGCGAAGGCTCTTGTGATATCTGTCTTTGTGAGTACTCCTTTGGATAAACGTAAGAAAACAAGTAACGCATATCTCATTGTCAGATTTTGAAAGAGAAGCAATAAAATCCAGCATGTAAATCTTCTTACCTACAGGTCTCTCCTCTTCAACTATAACAACACAGGAGCAATTGTGCTTCGTAAGCTGTTTTGCTATGTCTTCTAGGCTTGTGTCAGGCTTCGCAGCCTGAGCTTGAGCAGCAGTTGTCATATATTCTGCAACCTTCATAATGATCGATTGTTGTTATTTTGTGTGTGTTTCGAAAAATTGTTGGTTGATGCTTGCTTTGAAATAATGGCACTATGCTACGGCACTAATGTTGAGATACAATACTTGATCTGCTTGATCCAAAAAGAGGGAAAAAAAAGGGATTCTGGATTCTGGATTGATCTGGCTGGATGATGGGATGGGATTGATGCGAACAGTTGTCACAACTGCGAATGGGTGTCCAGAGCTACTGGACCGGCGCGCCATTTCTTGATGCCGTCTGTCTCTGCTCCACCAGATCTTGCGGCCATTCTCACGAGCGAATCGAGGCCGACCCAGCCAGCAGCCAGCAGCCAGCGTGATGCGACGATGGCGGCTACCCATCTCGTCTCCTCTCCATCTCAATGTCATGTCATTGAAATCGTCATCGCACACAAATCAATATTAGTCTAATAACGCCGACAGAATGAGCGCTGTTTCCACCTTTGCGAGGCGCCTTGCCGTAAATAAGGTTCGTATTGTGCTTTGCGATAGATTCATATGATGATGTGATCTCGCTTGGTCCGTATCTTCTCACTTCTCCTAATAATATTATGATGCCATCATTTCCAATACCAATGCTTTCGCTATGCGTAGGCAGTTGTATCGAATGCATCTCTAATCGCATCGACAGCCTCACGAGCACTGTCAACTCAATCCTTCGCTCAAGGACAAGGGCGATCTGGAAATGCGGACTCCTACCTCATGGCCATGGCAGCTGCCGCCACTGCCGGTCTCGCTGCGACCACCGCTGGAGGCGTCGCTCATTGTGAAAGAGAGGGGGGCGTGCTAGATCCCAAGACCACCTATGGCATGAGCGCCGAGGATTTGGTGCAGATGGATTTGAAGAAGCGATTGACAGAACAGCAAGAGAAGGCGCCTCTGTCGAAGGTGTTGGAGCCTGTGGAAGATGTGCCCAAGCCATCACAGAAAGTGGAAGTTCCTGTGGTCATCAGTGCTACTAGTCCTGGTACCGATCCTGCCGATCCCCATGCCGAACCTAGCACTCACATGACACCTGACGAGATGCGTCTCGAGGCCGCCACCCTCAAAGCCAAGAAGCATGGTGGTGGACTTAAACTCTTCAGTGGAAATGGCAACATGGGCCTATCAATGGAGATTGCCAAGCTATTAGGAGTCAACCTTGGCCGAGCCACTGTCAGTAGTTTTGCTGATGGTGAAATCAATGTCATGATTCACGAAAATGTCCGTGGAAAGGATGTTTACATCATCCAGCCCACATGTCCTCCCGTGAACAACAACCTCATGGAATTGCTTCTCATGGTCTCGTGTCTTAATCGCGCATCTGCCAGACGTGTCACGGTCGTCATCCCCTACTACGGATATGCAAGACAGGATCGTAAGATGCAAGCTAGGGTTCCCATTTCTGCGGCCGATGTTGCACGTCTTCTTGAGTCTATGGGTGTAGATCGTGTCATTGCTGTGGACTTACACTGTGGTCAAATTCAGGGATTCTTCGGACCACGTGTTCCCGTGGACAACCTTGATGGAGGCATTGTGGGCATTGACCACTTTGGAGGCAAAGATTTGCACAATCCTGTGATTGTTAGTCCAGATGCTGGGGGTGTATACCGTGCGAAGAAGTTCAAGGAGGGCCTTGCCTACAAGTATGGCTGGGATGATGCTGGTATTGCCATGATTATTAAGCAGCGTGCCCGCGCTGGATCAGTGGACTCGATGGATCTTGTCGGAGACGTCAAAGATTGTGATTGCATCATTGTGGATGATATGATTGATACTGCTGGTACTCTGTGCAAGGCTGCAGATGTACTTGTGGACAAGGGTGCACGACGTGTCTTCGCATTTGCTTCCCACGGTCTTTTGTCTGGACCTGGAAATGATAGGATTGCCAATTCCAAGTTGGAGGAGTGCGTAATTTTGAATACCATTCCCAGTACTCCGCAAAGAGCTGCGAATGGGAAACTTGTTGAGCTTAGTGTCGCACCGCTGCTTGCGCAGACAATTTTCAACATCCATGCGAAGCGAAGTATTTCGGCTCTTTTCAAGTAAACACCTTTTGGGATACTTAGACTTCTCTGCGTATTCAAAGGGGTGGTGTCAGAGAAGTAAAAAATATAGGATGTGCATTGTGTTTTTATTCTGACTGTTTGGTGTTGTTAATGAGCTTGCACCTAATTTACTTGACTGAACAGTGTAACAGTTAAGGTTAGAGTTGCTGATATATTACTAATATTGCTGTTATAAATAATGATACCCTTTTAAAGACATATTGTTTCAAACTCTCATCTCTCCTTCCCCTAAATGGTCCGTCCAACCAGGCGGAAAAGGGCTCTGCATCAAGATTGGTGTTCGTAAGCAATCTCGATAATCAGTCAAGGCCTGAATGAGCTTAAGATCTTTCTCACAGCAGCGCAAAATCTATCCATCTCCTACATAGGCGCGTTCTCGCTCTTATCGCATCCTCACAAATATTGTCAAAACCAGAGGGTAGGTAAATTCCGTAACAATTATGATTGCCTCAAACCAATTACTTGTACATCTGTAGAAAGAACGTCATCAAAACAACCGATAATATGTTCTGCCCCCACACAGGTATCAATAGAGCAGATTGAATGAGAACACCAAAACCGAAGCCTACCATGATGACCCAGGTTTTCAATGTCCCATAGACAGGAGATAACGCCAGATGAAATGAAATCCACGAAATCATAATAAGGAGTAGTGTCCAGTGCTGAATGCCAATTGAAATGTTATCGGTAATGAGTATAAAATGATGAGAGATGATGAGATGCAGCAATTGGATAAGTGTGTGCGACGATAGTAGGCACAGATCGTCAAAACACGATCGATGACCAATGGGAAGCATTCAGCAATGGCAACTCACCGTGGCTGACTTGAAATTATCATATTCTACCTTCTTGTTCTGACGCTTGCCTTCATATAGTTCCACATACCCTTTCAAAGCCATGACTGCAATGCTTGCTGCGAGACCAATTTTGAACCATTCATGGCTAACTCTCGGACTATGCAAAATGTTGTGGAATACTTTGAAATCTGTTTTTATGGTCAATTGAAATGTTAGTGATAATGAGTATAAAATGATGAGAGATTATGAATATGCAGCACTTGAATCAGCGTGGGCGAACATGTATAAGGCTTGAATCGTCAAACACGTAGACAGACATGATCGATGGCCAATGAAATGGGAAGAGATGGGAAGCATTAGCACAGTGGTACACTCACCATACATGGCGTACAATGTCCCCCCAATGATGGCAGATCTTTTCATTATCTGGAGGGGATGTCTCGGCGGCAGCCCTGGCGGANGAGGTGCGGAGATTGTCGGCCGATTGCCCGTATCATCGTTTTTGGGAGTGGCAAGTCTCCTGCGCAACGGGGCCGATTGTTCTACGTCGAGATTCATTACGTCTGTCTCTGTTGTTTTCCGGTTTATTGTGCGTCCTTTGTCCTTTGATGTAACTGCTGTTGAGCCCGATCCGATTGGCGCCGTGGCACTGGTCGTGAGGTTGATATAGGGTCGAGGGTGTGTTGCGGGTATCGAGCACGATCCGATCGGTGCCGTGGCAGTGCGTGATGGTCGAGGGGTGAATAAAATGAATAGGGCGGTAGGCGGTTGTGATTTTTTGTGTTGGGTTTGTGTTGTGCTTGAGCGGGGCTAATTTTTTTCATGTCGCGAGGTTCTGTGTTGTTTGGCGTCTGTTGCTTGTCTCGCGCGCTTCTGTCGCAGGCTTTCTCGTCCACGCGACGGACAAAAAAGACCGTATCGTGACCGTATTTCCGCCCTCCCGTTCCTCGTGAGCGTATTTGGGCAGAGGCGAGGCGAGGTGCGAGGGGTGCGAGGTTCTCTCATTTTTAAAAATCGTCTCGGCGTTCGCCACTCGGCGCGGCGTGCAGCGCTTGGCGGCGAGTGCTTCCACCCCCGCCCAGCCTCTTTCATTTTCATTTTCATTTGCAGATCACGCTACGCAGACAATTTGTACATTGAAATTTCAGAAACATGGCCGAAGTGCAACAAGCCGCCGTCGTGAATACGAGAGATGAGACCGTTGGGGCGACTGGGAAAGAAGTAATGGGGCTCAAAGAGAAAATTGAAGATTGCATCAAAGGCGACTTGCCACAGGACTACTTGCCATTTTCTCCTGATGCTGCTGCTGGCGATGGTGAAAGTCCGCGTGAAGGTTCCTCGAAAGGTAGTCCCGTGGTAACTTGTTCTGCTGCAAATACGCATGCCTGGGTATCACCGAACAAGAGTGGTGAAGTTCCATCATCGAAGGAGAGTTCTCCCGACACTCAGTCCGAGCAGTCAGCCCTTCGAGAGATCGAGAAATCGACTGAAGAATTGGATGTGAAGGAAGCGACCTCTTCGGTCAAGGCAGACTTGGAAACCGAGTGGGAGGAAGACTTCGGGGAGATTGCAACGGAGGAAAATCTAGATATGAACAACATCTCTGTGGTTGGACAGAGCATGGAAATTCATAACATTGAAGACGTGAGTGTTGCAGACGAAGCTGTTCTAGATGTGTCGGGTAAAGATTTCGTCAAGATCATTCACGGAGACAAAGAAATCATGTTGGTTCTGCCGTCGGAGGTAAGTTCTCCCAAATTAGTGTAACACGAAACTGTTTGCATGCCGTGTGATTCTCATTTCAAATCTACCTACTATCTCTAGGTCTCATGTGAGTTGGGCTCCACTCTTGAGTTGTCAGAGACTTTGGTTACTGCGCTCGGTATCACGGACGAAATCGTTGGTCTCAAAACGATGGCGCTTTTGCTCAACGATGACTCATCGACATTCAAGCAGCATGGTGAAATTGTCATACCATTTTCTGCGCTAGCATCCGGTCAGTTAGCGAGGATGCTAAAAAGAGCCCAAGGAATGGAGGGAATTCCATCTTTCAACCTCGTAACCTCGAACTTCGACTCGTATCTCGAAAGCTACCGAGTGAGCCCTATCGAGTCTGAGGAGGAGATATCTCGAGGCGAGGAGTCTTCGTCGAGCTCCGTGCCAGAGGGATCTCTCTACACCGAGGCGTTTGTTCAGTTGATGGAAACGTCAGAGGAGTTTGATCCATTCGAGAAGAACTCTCTATTGAATTTCGGCATGGAAAATGCTGAGCAGGGCAACATCCTATATCGGGCAGCGTTCCGTGTTGCGTAAGTTCGAGTGTATACCATAGGGTTTTTCTTCACCTTTCGATTCTTCCTTATGACTCGTCCATCATTTATCACTTCTGGTACAGTATGTACACTGGCAACATGAAATTCTTCACAGCTGCACTCAAGTCAATTGCAAAACTCTTGTTGGGTGTTAAAGCATCGCATGCAATCGACGAGGCCGGTTCAAAGCGGATTTCCATTACTATTTTCGGACTCACTGATTTTATTATTTCCGCTGATGAACTTTTTGAGTCAAACGATCTTTCCGCGCAGCAGTACGCCACTCTGTTGGCTGCAATTTTCTCAGGACATGCCTCCGTTAACACACTGTTTGACCTGTACCACAACCCTGACTTTCTTCTCGCTTGTGACTCAGACGAGGACCTTCGCGAAAGTCTGTGTTTGCGTGATCTACTTCACCTCAGCAAGAAGCTGGAACCTCTGCAGCCCCAATCACAGGACGATGATCTCCTCAAATGGGCAATCAAAACTGGCATCCACAACTTTCGCGCTAAACTGTCGACAGACATGCCTCAGGAGTTTCGGAACATTATCTATCACATGTGTAAGTTTCCTTTGTCGATTTCAATGACTAACTTGAATGATCTAACCTTCCACCTATGCATAAAATTTATATCAATGATTGATTTACAGTCAGCAGTGGTGATGATATGGTCCTCGCGGCTTGCCAGAAATTTGTGGACACGAACGATACTGACTTTGTTGAGGAAATGCTCCTTCGAGAGTACGATATCTACTGCCGAAATCAGAATTGGCAAGAGGAAGAGTCGGGCGATGCGATCTCTTCTGAGCCGTCAAGCGGCACACAACACATCGGAGCAATGAGCGAATCGTCCTTACTAGACAAGGCTTCCAACTTTCCAAGTTGTTTACTCACTGCTGTGGCATGTTTGGTGGATCAACAAGAGCTTTCTGAGGATGCAGGAGCGTCCATTCTAGCTCTCTATTCCAAGGGTGATCCACTTTTGCACGATCTCTATGATAACTTTATTGAGTTCGGCAATGTTGATGATTTTTTGTCCATGGTAACTACCCCTGGTTGTGTTTCTCCCGTGTGTTTCTCCTCCTCGTGTTCCTCATCCTCTCTCTCTCTCCTCACTCCTTGAACTGTCTCACTGTTTTAGTTGAAAGTGATTGCATCTACTGATACTAGTTGTCTCTCAACTCACACTGATGCAGATCAGCTGGCAGTTCTGGCTTGTGAAGAGCAAAACCACTTTCTATTTCCCGTTATGGAGATGCGAAGGGACCAGTTATTTGGAGACGTCGAGTTGGACGCCCTCCGCCTCGATGCTACGAGAGAGGATCCGATGCTCACAAAGGCATTATCGTAGCTGATTACCGTCATGGCGACATAGATTCCACTTTCTTCAAGCAGGCTCTTCTTGCGGCAGTTGGGCGTGTGATTCAGAATACGTAACCACATCATATCTACTCCGTGCCGTTTACATCGTTGCATGTGGATACCTAATACCTACAATACCATCAAAGTTGGCTCATGGTGTTTGTCACATTGGATGAGACATACAAACAGGAGTCCATCGAAATTGTATGGGCAGGCGATACAGTTATAAATAGCAATATCCTTTTTATATTTTGAGGTGTTCTTCTATAGATAACAATCAGGATTGTGTTATAATCCTTTTGCTGATAGTACATCACCCCCACAGGTAAATTCAATGGTGCCATGGTGGATGATGACATGATTCTCTAACACAAATTTCTAGTGTGTGAAAGACCCGCTTCCAGCCAATGACAATGGCAGAGGTTCATTCCCCCACCCCCCCCCATCAGCTCCATTTCGAACAGAAAATGTACAACACTTGTGTGCGAATCAGTGACCACACACATTTTATTCCGAAGCCTTCTCAGTTTTCTCTGCCTCCGCAATTTTTTCGAATTCCTCTGCCCTCTCTGCTGCGATCAAGGCAACTTCTGCCTTGGCCTCAAGACGGTCAGCCATTCTCTTCTTCTCTCGGATCTCAATTTCTTTCATCATGGTTTCCATCATATCAAGCTTACCCTTTTGCTTGAAATAAAGATCACTGTCCGACTGCAATTTGTGAATCAAGTGTAAAACAGGACGAGAGTTCAGTTAGATTTTTTTGTCAATGAAACAACGATGTTCAGCCCAACAGCCATCATCAATACTTACACAAGCTGTGTAGAAAGGCTTTCCCATGCACTTGCCCACCCACTCTTCCATAACATCGTAGGCAACAGACATGTCCTGCTCAACGCCCGCCAATTCCATCATCTTGATCAATCCAATTCCAAAGAAACGAGAGTACATCCAGTATTCATCTCCCTTGGCAGCACTGGCAGTCTCGGCAAGAATGTTATCCCCCTCTCCCTTCAAAGCAGCGGCAATCTCATCCGTAGTCTTACCCTCAGCCCAGGTCAACAACTTGGCAGCATTGGCATCAACATCAGCCTCATCGAGACCAACCGACTCAAGCAAGGACGACTTGATCTTTTTGGCAGTCTCCTGCTCGGGGTAGTTCTTCAAGAAAAGGTCCAAGACCGCAACTAATCCAAGGTCAAAGACTGGGTCGCGTTGGAATCGTGCGTTGACCATGACGAGGTGGAGGGAGCCAACGAGATCAGTGCACATACCCTTGTAGAGGGCGTTGATGGGAGTGCCGAGGAGCTCAGTGAATACAGTGAAGGCCTCGCCGACAGTGCGGACTTCTTCTCCGGCTAGGTGGCCATATTTACGTGCGAAATCAGTATCGGCTTTTCCAGGTGAGTATTGAAGCTGCGGTCAAAGAATAGGGATAAAATCAGAATGATGAGACGGATGAAAGGAATAGAATGTGTATCTTGTGATGATCATGTGGCAAATGATCGAGAACACTTCAGCATGTTCGGACACCCGCAAGGCCTGACACCAGCGTAATTTTGTTGCGCAGAGGCCCGTGCCGGAATACCAGACTACAGTGTGTCTCAGGCTTGAACGCGACCGTAGGTATTATATTATTGACCCCACCGACATCGGTAGCGCGTCAGATATTCTTTATCGCCATGACGTGCCATCTCCCACCCATCACCGCTAACGGCCCTTCGCAGCAGTACTTTCGGTGATGTATATATAACTCACCTCCTTGTCGAGCGCCGAGGCGATGTCACTGCTAAAGAAAGGACTGTCTGCCATAGAAAGGCTGGTGGCCCTATTTATGCACGACGGAGAAGTCGTGAATGCATTGACTGCCGGGGCAGCGAGGAGGACGAATGAGATTGCTGTTGAGAAGTTCATTATGGATTATTCTTTGTGTATTGTTAATTAAGAGTTTGGATTATGAGATCACGGTCAAAGGAGATGGAGAGGAGATTTGATTGGAGTTTGTAAAAGAGAGGCAGGTTGAGAAGTTGTGTAGTATAATGATATTATGAACAATGGATATCACAGCAAACTGAATAAGCAGTGCAATCCCGGGGGGGGGCCGATGAGGCAGAGGGCAAACAGGTCACACACCTTTCTTCAATAGATGTAAGAAGCAATGGGTTGACAGCAAAGTGCGGCGCTATCTGACTGGATGGATTGAAAAAGGGTTCGGAATCGGACGCACACGGAATCACACGGATGAATCGACGCTGACGTTTTGTCTTTGATGTTGTTGTTGTCGTTGTCGTTGTTGTTGTTGTTGTTGTTGCTGCGGTGCCGGTCAGGCGAGGTCAGGCGGATGTGTGGCGCGCCTGGATTTAGCTGGCTGTGACGTGTGTGCACCTCATCCTGTGCTCATCTCGCCACGCACGCACGTGCTATCTTATTTTCCTGCGTGCTGTGCTGTGTGGAGTTCACATCGTCACTCGTCACCCCCGAAAAGGGCCATTCTGCGGGGATTCTTAGGTCCTTCAAGTGGTGGGTACAAGGGTATTGTAGGTAGGTAGTAGACAAGGGCACTGCTCCCAACTCCCAACTCCTCCCAATGCTACTTCGTATAATATGTGCTTACTGTTATTGGCTCACTAGTCTATACTAAATGAGAGCAAGTATTATTATTTCTGTTCATGTGCGGTGGCGATGGTAAATGTAATGGGCGAGTGCCAAAGCCAGTTGGTGCCCAGGGTAGCGGAGTCGCTTTATGTAATGCTACTCGAGCTCGAGGGGGCGGGATGCGGTACAAAGGAGGATGAGGATGAGGCGTTGTGTGTGAGTTGTTCAAAGGTGGGATTGTGCGTTGCGTAGGACTCTACTCTGGGAACACACTGTTGAGCGAGAGTTGGGACTTGGGACTTGGGACCTCTCTGGGAATAATATGGTAGTGTATCATTGTAATGTATGGCACTGCCATGCCATACGACGGGATAGATGCACAGCAAAACTACAACTAAAAAACCTCGTCTCGCCCAAAATTCAGCCATTCTCTTCTACAAAGCTAAAGTAAAAGCCTAACAATGGAGAAATCTGTTATTATGATGGCCATGTTGTTCTGCTCGATGAGAACGTGCCCTCTAACCAAATCCATTTAAACTTAAGCTTTACTGTGCATTTCAAAAAAAAACTGCACTCATTCACATGTGTGTTTTCTGGTATCTCTCCTCTAGCTCTAGGTATCCACTCGGTGGGCTGTTCATTTTTCATCTCTGCCGCTGGATGGAATGGAGAGCACCGCAAACATGTTCATTTTTTAACCTGGCATGAACTCCACGGTGAACCCCCACTGTCATATCAAAGCCACTGGCTGATAACGATAGCCAGGTGCTCATCGTCACACCAACCATTGCCTCTCCTGGGGGTGTGCCCGCCACCACTATTGGTGGCAGGGACCAATGTCATGATGAGCGTGCTCCGGTGCTGAGTATGGCTCCTGAGCCTGAGGATGATGATGGGATCATTCCGTAGTAATAGTAGTAATACTACCCTCTATCATACTTCTTGTCTAACGACAAACAATAATGGTGGTGAATCACAATGGCTGTCCTATCAACTATCAATACCACCGCCACACATGTTGTTGATTGTACTGTGCACATTGCCTGTCGTCATCGTATCAATACTATCAAACTCTCTAATGTAGTCTAATGATCAGTAGCCAGATGGGTTATGATCATCCCCCAGGCCATCCATCCACGGTCGCGGATCATATTCCAGCTGGTTTTCTTCTTTTATGCAGGAATTACTATATAGTCCCCAGACTGCCCCCAAATCAAACAAAACAAAGCCAGTATTGTAAACATAGTGTGATGAGCACTGAGCACTGATATCCGCAATGCACGATAAAAACAATCAAACCATGGCATCCACTTTTCCACGAGAGACGGCAACGGTATAGCCCTCAAACTATCGTCACACATCAAGCATGACACACACCAGTGCTTTGCAGATGAACAGTAACAGTAAGCATTCTTCAAACGCACCCGTACTTCAAGTATTGGCGGAAAAAATTATGTGGTTCTGTGTTCATAGTTGGCTCCACTGTTGTTGACTGTTGAGGTTGAGTAGCAATAACAACGCAACTATTGGAGTTGGATGAGTTTGCTGCTATTGATGTTACTATTGCTGTGGACTGGATGATGTGGCTGATTAGTGATGTTGCTGTCTCTGTCTCTGTTGCTGCTGCAAGATCACGGATGAGCGATAATCTAACTTGACTCAAAATAATAATCAAATTTGAATTTGAATTTAGTTAGGTCAATTTCATAATAACAGTTATGACTAACAATATTGATACACTCCCTGGACAGACAAGACACCCACTGCGAGACAACTCTGTCTCACGAGACACCCATCCGAGACAGCCCCGAGACATTCACTAATTCCTACGTGAGAGAAGCTAGTGTCTCGCAAGACAATCTGAGACACCCATCTTGATAGAGAACAGAGGAGTGAGCGGCCATTCTCTGGCCCCAAGACCATCCCAAAACGAAAATAATGCTCGCCTTCATCCTCCTGATTTAGTAGATGAGGATGACAACGACCAGCCAAAAATCATGCAGCTGCAGCAATCAGCCCAATCCAATGCTGTCCCTGCATTGGATCAAGAAGAATACCATGCATCGCCGTCGCCGCTGTCGTCGAAACACCCGATATCGCAACATCTCGGTTTCCGACAGAACGTCCAAAATTGCATCGACGGCCATTCTACGGACCGGCTTTTGTCGAAAAATCCAAATGCCCATTCAATTGGCGCCCTCCCTGGGCGGCCGGGAACCTGGTGTCAGGTCCAACACTGCG
>JAZGVS010000586.1:0-13462 GCA_037356235.1 Bacterosira constricta
AAAAAGTTACCTTCAAAATAAAAATTTACTGGTAAACCTATGTGACCTTCAGATGATCTGGATACAACCCTAGTAATGGCAAAAATAGAAACTATAATGACAAATATGACAGTCATGGGTTTCTGATTGTAGACATGGAGGCTATGTACATTGGATTAGTAACCATGGCCATGGCTATAGCTATGGCAGATATGACAGTAAAAATGAGGGTAATGGGGGTTATGGTTAGGATCCCAGCAACCAGGCTGATATGACCCCGTGAAACCCCAAAGTCATCATAGATAATAATGTGGCAAAACCAGGGGAAGTAGAGGGTGATATCATGAGCATGATAGAAAGGTAACATGCATGGGAATAAGAAGATTATGAATGTAATTACGGGAGAAATTATGGACAAGATGAGGTCTCATGACCATGGTGGGAAGAATGATAGAGACACAATAAAGCCAGCGCCAAACACACCAGGTCAGGTCACACACTATACTGTGTGTAATGGACTAGAAACAATGCTGGCTTGTGGTGATGTGACCAATGCATTCACCTCAACATTCACAGCACATCAATCACGGAGAAAATCAGAACTGCAACTAATTCAGGGCATAGAACATATCTCATATCAATGTGTAAATATTATGTTGTACTTCACTGCTCCACAAGCCCAACAACACCCCTGATTGAACAAAATCATATCCGGTCTTTTCTAACCTTTCAATGGTCTCTCTCATAACATGATGCTTGTGGAGGTTTATATGACAAGGGCTCAATTGAACATATTGCTCGTCTCTTCTTCTGTCTCTGTCTGTGCAATATTTTGGGACAGCAATAATCCTCGCTCTCTTTCGGGGGTAAGAGTCAATCAATAGCTTCCAGCGCTTTTGTAGTGAACAATGCATCTTTCCTATTATCTCCCTTTAGAATATCAATCAATGCTTGATCTCGTTTCATAAATCGCTGGAGGGAAGAACGTAAATATTCAGTGTGACGGGCAGTGCAGAACCTATATACAGAGCGGCAATATTTTATCTCAAACTAATTCCTCCGCAATTGCTTGATCATTAAAGTATGCTCCTCTTTTTCCTTATTATGCTTTCTTCTATTCTTTGGTTTCGGTTGAGATGATTTGTTTGTTGAATCATGCAATGCCTTTCATTTTTCATCTCTCTTGTTGGCAACTGGACGAGAGGATTTGACGCATCATGAGCCAATGAAGCACTTGGACCGGTATTGAGTTGCTGTTGCATGTTTTGTATGGAAAGGCACCCCAGTCGTCAATTGAGGAATCAAACTCAGTGATGGTTGGCGAAGCTGATACGACAGCATGAATGAGGACTGGTGCTGCTGGGATGGTAGCAGCAGAAAATATGGCTACTGAGTCAGCACAAAAGGATGCGGCGGACAAACTTGTTGCTGGTATAGTAGTGGTTGAATTTGTGAAAGATTCAACACCGGATGCAACAATGATGCTGGAGCAATGCATCAATGACATCATTATTTGGATTCACTTGACCATCACACTGGCAGGCAAATCAATGCTATTGTTATGCCTGTCGATTGTCATGATCAATTGATGTACCATAAGGATAGAAGATATCCACCATTGATTGGCGTCGGCAAGATCATTCGATTTCAACTTTGCAGTGGCAGTGCAGATGATGATTACTGATATCAATATAACATCGGCACGTGATTCGTCCTTGGAGTTGTGGGTCTTTATTGATCCCCCTCCTATTATATAACCTTCTAAGCGATTTGCGACAAAGGTACATTTTTTAGTTATGAGATCCAACAAATCTGTACTTCAATCTACTTCAATCTATTCTTGATACAATAAGCGGATTCGGTCCATTAGAAATTTCTACTATCCCTACGTGTAACATATATGTGAGGGTACAAACTCGGCTTTGTAAGCGCTCTGCAGAGACTGTCACCATGGTAATCTGGCTAGTAGTCCTTTAAAATGAAATCCACCAGACTAACCTATTTGTATTATATCTAATGAATTATGATGACGCTTAGAGCGTGAGCTCGGGATTCAGAACAATATGAGTTTACTTATGCCAACTCATCAGGTCATAGAGATATTGCATGCAGCTGATTAACATTAGCATGGGAAATACTAACTAAATTGGCCATCATGGTCGCCTGAATGTTGCATGCTAGTTGCATGATAAGTTGTCATATTTGGCCAATATGCAAAAATGCTTGTACCCTCGTCAAACAATAACTTGGTAGCGAATATACAATCATTTATAAGTATAGTAAATAAACATTTTCTATCATCAGAAAAAGCTCACTATGATGGTATATAGATGCATATTGGTAACTTCCACGTGGCACATTTATCCTCACACACGCAAACAAATGTTAGGGGGTACAAAATCCGGGTCAAATGCGAGCATGCCTAAACCCGAGTTTGTACCTCTTAACCCGCTTATACAATAGCCACTAGCTAAAATCAGCAAGTGGTGATATGGAAAGAGAACAAGATACTATCCCTGAGGTTTTCAAGATGCTTAATTCCGTTAAGCATCTTTGTAGAAAAGATACCACGGCTATGGCAATCGGAGATGCTTAATAATATTAAGCATCTTATGTACGTACTTCTGATACTTATGACCAAAATAATCACTGATAATTTCTGAAAATACAAGAAAAAGAAGAAAACACCAACGGCCAAATCGGCTGTCGTGAGAAAAGCAAGAGAGCAGATGCTTAATCTAATGCTAAATCTTGCTAATTCTGGATATTAGCAACAATGTAGATGCTTAATAATATTAAGCATCTCAAACCCCAGGGATATACTAAACATGATTATTAGCGAGAGATGTGATTGTCATACTGAAGGAGTCATGGATAGATGGTATCGGCAACAATGATGATGACGCCCCGCTACGAACAGCGGTGAGAAATCAGTGTGATTCGTAGGTATAGTTCACTATCCACCAGTAAGACCTTGAGTCATCACTTATCACCAAATATGCAGTGCATACCAACTACCCACTCATTCAGCTTCATGTTCATTCTGCAAAACGAAACAATATTAGTGCCCATCATGGATTTCAACCTCGACAGCAGCGACTCCTATATCAGCAGCACCTGCACCCCCGAGGGCATGCCAGGGAGGCACGGTCGATGGAAATCTGACTCTGGCACAATCAAGAGATCGAGGATAGAATGCAACATGAATATCATATGCGGCGCAAACTAGAGCAACAGCAGCCGCCACAAGAAGTGGTGTTGGAGCAGCAACGGCTGGAGCAAGATCAGCATCAGCAGCAGCGCAGGGAGTCTCCCACCGACTTCAGTCACAGCAGCTCGTCTGATCGTCCTCTTGCACTCTCTAGTACCGTCCGATCCAACTCAGCGGTGTGGCAAGGGGCCATTGGCCACAACGCCACGGGGCCATATGACCTGGCCAATCACGACGCGTTGATGAGATATCAGCGGTTCATGGATGTGAATCGCCTGGGCGTGGCTGAAAATCATGTCCCGAGCACCATACCAGGCTTGGCGCTACTGGTCAAAGAAATGAGGCAAATCAAATCGAAAGGAGACATACACGACGCGAGGTGATCGAGGCACAACAATTACAGCAGCATGCGGCTCTTGAGGCGATCCAACGAGAGAGGGTGGAGGGACAGCAGGGGCGCAATATGGCAACGACGGTTAAGGTGCATCCGTTGGTTATAGTGCAATTACGGCTCAACAATCACAGCAGCGTGCAGAACTCGGGGGATCAGTAGCAAGGACTGGCTTACGGCTCACCCAATGTTATGGGAGGAGAACCACAAAATCCGCTTTACGCTGCCAAAATTTCCCAATATGATCAATTCTCACAGAATAATACAAACCCTAGCTCGTCGACCATCCCCACAGGGACAGCAGCAGCTGTTGCCGTGAGTTCCTCGGGCAATATTGAAGAGAGCGAGCCAACAAGAAAAGTTGCAACGTCTTCTACCTAGCCCAGCATAGCCCTCCCCCCCACACGACAGAAACACCAAGCCTGTCAAATATGTTTCTTGTTGTGCCGACCTGTACACACCCCCCCAGCAAGTAAGTATGTTGTCAGTTGTGTTGTCAAAAAACATCCTCATTGTATGTTGAGTAAGCCAAGGCAAACTTACGAAGCCTATTTGGCTATATTACAAACCAAATTACAAATTATCCCTCGACTAATTCCTACACGTAGAACTGTACCGTGACGTTATGATCCTCCATGTGGAAAAGGTCATTTAACCTTCAACCACGAACCAACCACCCTCTGTGAAGCCTACCAAGCTACTATCTACTAACAAACTTCTAGCTAAATTACTTTGAAAATGTTTTGAAGCCTTAGTAAAAAAATGGCCAATACATCACTATTACGAAATTGTAAGTTTGCCTTCGCCTACTACTGTTGAGGAGGAGGAGGATCCGGGTACCAAGTTTGAAGAAAAGATGTCAGATAGGGGGGATGAGGGAGATGCGCAGACAAGATATTAAACAGTAGCTCACTGTTTCACGCACTCTACAATATGGTACATGATTGCTAATCCGCATAATAAGCACAATGAACATTCAGTTACATGATGCAGGAGATGCGTAGATGAGATATTAAATAGGGGCTCATAATTTGATGCACTACTTCAATCTATTTTAACAATGGCATATATTGTTGCCCAAAAGTAGTGTCCTTGACCCCCTTCATCCTAAATAAAGCGTCTGCTGCATGTCCAGCTGTCAAACGAGCATAAAATGTACCTCAACTTATAACCAGAATACAACATCATCCATAACACACCTCTCACGCAGCAACTGTCAACACCCCCCACCTGTCCCACTCCTGTCCAACACACACACACACACCTTATACATCATCCATTCTAATCAACATCACCAATAAACCGATTCCTCTTATCAAACACCTTCATAAAATCGTCATTCTGCAACTTTTTTCTCAACCCATAAATACTCGCAGCCATATCCCTATCGGCCAACACCTTCTTAGGATCAATCTGCTCCCCCTCCACCAAATTCCCATCGTAATCGGTACGTGATTCTCTCTCGAACATTTGGGAGAGGGAACGACGTTCCCATGGTTCGGATTTGGAGAGGGAGGCCATTTCTTCGCCGTCGGCGATGATTTCTCCAGATTTAGTTTTGGATTTGATTTTTTTGGCGTCTGGTGTTGAGGATTTGGAGGCGAAGAAAGGGAGTGGAGTTTTGGGTGCTTTTTCTTCTTTTTCCAAGGTGGACTCATCTGCTTCATCCCCATCTGCTGCTGCCTTAGCTGCCTTGGCCGCAGCCTCTTCATTCGCCTTCTGCGTCTTCTTGGCATCGCTAATTAACTTCTTGGCTTTTCTAATTTGAGCAGCCACGGCTGGATCATATTTTGAGCTGTCAAATTCGTCATCATCTTCGTCTAGGAAGTCATCCTTGTCGAATTCGTCTTTTGGGAAGAGATCATTCTTTGAGAATAGGTAGGTTGAGAGTCTGTTATTCATAATGTTGTTGTTATTGTCTTGTATAAATGCTCTTGATTGGACAGGGTTATTGTTGTTCGTTTGCACAGGAGAGAAGGCCACGGCACACGAAAATAAGATACCAAGGCATAATGCACCAGTTGTTGTGTAGACAGCGACCATGGCCGTTTTTGTGTTCATTTGACGTGAAATATGGCTTCGTCGACGACGGGTGCACCCTACTGCTGCTGCTGCTGGCTTAATGTTCGAGTTCATAATGCCACAAAGATGTGATAGTTCCGCGCCTAGATTTTTTTATCTCCCGCTCCTGGTCTATCTATTGATTCTTATTGCTGCACGGTTATAGTTATATCTAGTTGTTCAAGATTCAAGATCAAGATTGTTCTCTCTTTTCTTTGGTTGTGGAAGTGAGGGAGATCTTTTTTTGTTTGTGCTTACATCTTCTGCTGTTGGTGTATCGTACGTTGTATTATAGCTCCTGGTACGTTGTGGTTGTGGAAGTTCTAGTGCGCATGATGTGCGCATGTGCGCGAGCGCACAGATGTATCGTTTTGATGGCTACTAGCTTTGCCTAGTAAATAATACAGGGGCCAATCCTGCTAAAGCTAGTAAAATTAATTAGTGAAACATAAATGTGTGGCTATCGTGCGCAAAGCGCAATTTACCAAAATATCTGCGCACTAAATCATCCACAAGCCTCGGGCGGCGGGCGGGAGAGTAAGAAGATCTTCGTTCTCACTTTTCAGTTGGGAAGCACGGAAGCACATCATGATGTTGAAGTTGAATGACGTAGCTAGAAGCGATACACTATTATGCGATTTAGCGACAGTATAGTGTACACAAAATTGCCTGTAGGTGTATCGCTGTGACCCATCACAAGGCCATCATCAACCATCACCCCCCCCGCACGCGCCCCACGCGAACAGACGCCGCCGGAAATAACCAGGCGCCGTCCACCACCGTCCACCGTTCAGGATGCACCGGTCGTTAAAGGTTCAAGTCACAAGCCACAAGCCATACCATGACAATGGTCGGATGTGTTATTAGTAGTAGTAGCAGATGAACAGAGGAGAACACTAATAAGCCATACTATTCCACACCATAATCACATGCCTTTGTTACAAGAAATGAGCTGCGTCGATGTATACAAACACAAGAGCAACCAAAATAGAGTAATGGATACAAATAGAAGAAAACGAATACGACTACGAAGTCGCCATCGCCTCGCCGTCGCTGCCGCAATTTTTCTCGGTGCATCATGTGTACAAATCGCGTCTCCATTTTCAATACGACCGTCTGTCAGTAGAACGTCTTCCTCTCCTGCGTCTGCAGTGGTGGTGAGATGGCAGGCATCTCGGCTGCGTAGTACTAGCAGCAGCAGCGGTAGTGGTAGTATTCGCACATCACAACCATCATCACCATCGGAAAGCAATCAAGCTACAACATTGAAGGGTACATCAATAGCCACATCAGCAAAAACCACCTCTAAAAACGATGACGATGAAAGTAAAATATCATCTCAACAGCTCAAAAGCAATAAACAAAAAACTTCAAATAAAAAGAAGAAACAACAATCCAACAAACAGCGAGGCTACAAAGGCTACAAGGGCAACAACTTTCGTAACCCCCAACATCCCCAACGCCATCAAAACTATCATCATCCCAACGCTCAGAATAAAATAGAACACATCAAACACCTCTACAGCAAAGCACGACTCCTCGAAAAACGCGGAGCCTGGCGCGAGGCCACTCAATTGTTAGAATCGATTTTGGAGATGGAACCACGCGATGCTCATTCCTATTTGGCATTGGCTCGATTGGAAAGTCGCAGGGAGAGGAGAAGGGGAGGGGGTACTCGCCATAATGATGTTCAAGAGTTACACGATACGAATGAGAATGGTGACAAGCAAAATAAGAATGGCAGCGCCGAGGAGGATGGATCAACAAGACAAAAATACAAAAATGCCCGCCAAATATTCCAAACGGGAACTTCCCACTGCCCAACCTCCATACACCTCTATCACGCATGGGCGATGCATGAACAATCCTTGGGGAATATATCCACGGCACGTCAACTTTACGACAAGGCATTGCAGTTGGATCCGTGGAATGGATATGTCAATCATGCCTATGGGTTGTTGGAGATGCAGCATCCTCCAAAGAGCACAAGGAATAATAATGCCAAGGGTGATAATAGAGAAAGGGCGAAGGAGCTTTGGCAAAGGGGATTGAGATATGAACCATCCGCGGCACTGGTATGTTCTTTGGGGAGTTTATACACCTCCTCTGGACAGCCTGAGGAAGCACGAGAGCTATACTCAATGTACATTCCCAAATTATCCAATGAGCGGGAACGTATTGAGGTATATTTAGCTGCATCCTCTTTGGAAGAGACGGAATTTCAAGATGTGGAGAGGGCGAGTCAATTGTTGAAAGAGGCGTTGGGGAGTGGAAATGGGATGCATGATAGTCGTGCCTACGTGGCACTGGCGCGATTGGGGAGTTCGGGTGGTCTGGTGGATGATGGGGTTGTGAAGATGAGATTGAAGGAGATTTGTACGAAGCAGATGAAGAATCAAATGAAAAATCGTAGTGGTGGTAACGGTTCTGGCGGCAGCGTGGCATTCCAAGTCAAGGATGGAAGGTTATTCAACGCATGGGCCAAATTAGAATCAAAATCGAACAATTTAATCGAGGCCAAAAAGATTTTGCGTAGGGGCATGACAATGTATCCGCAGGATCATACATTGTTACAAGCAGCGGGGAATATCGAAGAGCGACTGGGGAATGTCACGGCTGCGAGGGATTTGTATAGTGCTAGTCTGCATTTGGAACCGTCGGCTCCAACGCTTATTGCGTATGCCATGCTGGAGTTGCGCAGTCCGGATCAACAACAAGGTGGTAAGAAACAGGGTTCCAATATTCCAATGGTGAGGAAACTACTTGACGAGGCATTATTAATCGATCCCAAGCATGGACCGGCATACAATGCATTTGGCAACTTGGAACGACGTGAGGGGAATGCCGATAAGGCAAAACAATTGTATGAAGATGGGATCAATGCCAATTGCACGGATGCTCCTTCGGTATACCATGGGTTGGCCAAGCTGCACTTGTCCATGGGAGAGGTGGAAGAAGCGCGAAGTGTACTGCAAAGGGGTCTAGCGCTCTTTGGTACGAGTCGCGACAATAAATTCATACATGCCCAACGCAATGAGAAAAATGTGGCGTTCTTGGCACACACCCTTGCCATGATTGAACTCAACTGCAACAATAATGCCATACAGGCCAAAATGGCATTGGAGCAAGGATTACAGCACTGTCGCAATTCGCCCCAGCTTTTATTGGCAATGGCCCTTTGTGAATCACGACTGGGGCATGAGAATGCCGCACGGGTCATGTTTGAGAAGTCGTTGACTGCCGATCAGGGTCATGCGCAGGCGTGGCAGGCTTTTGGGGTGTTTGAAATGCAGGCGGGGAATTTTATGACGGCCAAGACTTTGTTTGAGTGTGGGTTGAAGAATTCTCCTACTCATGGTGCGCTTTGGCAGGCTTATGGTGAGTATTATATGAATATATTTGATTTGGACATGTTATTTTTTGTCGAGTGTTTGTTATTCCAATTTTGTGTATCATGTACTCAACCATCTCATATTGAACATATTGTGACAAACTCTTTGAATCTCAGGAACACTGGAGAGTTGGAAGGGAAATATCATTAATGCAAGATTGTAAGTAGTCAAGAACTGGAAACGTTGCATTCTTTTGGTCTCTTCGAAATTATTATCTCATACAGATTCTTCATTTTACTGCAGATTGTTCGCCGCAGGCATAGAAAAGTGTCCACAGCACGTCCCCCTGTACCAAGCGTGGGCGTGTTTAGAATTACGATCTGGGGATGTCATTACAGCCAAACGTCTCATTGGGGAGGCATTGACGAGAGACAAAAGACATGGATCTGGGTGGCTGGTGGCAGCCCAAATTGAGGAGGAGATGGGCAACCATGGATTAGTCGGGTTGATATTGCGGAGGGGTATTGAATGCGCGCCTGGTTATACGGAGTTATACCGAGCTCTTGCAGAGCACGAGATAACTCGAGGAAAAATAGATAGTGTGAGTTGTCTTGGTACTGTGCTGTTGATCTTATTTGGTTGCCATTTTCTATTATGAATTCAATCTCACAACATTTTTCATATGCATCTTGCAACACCCATACAAGGCACGAGAGCTTCTAGAGAAAGGCATCGAAATCAACCCTCTCTATGCCCCTCTTTACCACTCCCTTGCAGAACTTGAAGCACGAATATTCAACCTTGAGGGACTTGCCAAACTCAATAAACGAACGGCGGAGATCTTCCCGTCCAATGCAATGTCACCCCTACCATCCTCGACAAAAAGAATGCAAGCGTGGGGTGAAACGATAAAAGAGGGTCGATCGGCCCAGATTCCAGATGGGATAGCTGCACTGGCGGAAAAGATAGGAGTGGATAGTGATACTACTATGACTATTGCGGGTGGATCTTTGGATGATGTGGATCCAGAGTCATTGGTGAATAGAATGGGTGGATTTGGCGGAGAGGGTGCTGATGGGTTAATGTTTCAGCAAATGCCAGATCTCAATAATTAATAACTTCAGTGTGACTCTCTTGTTCATCACTGGTCTTTATACAACATGTCTGCTGTGGTGCTCTCTTTCTAGGGTAACTGTACAAGGATACACCATAGAGAAAGAAATGGCCATTGTCACTGTGGTGATGACCAATTTTGAATGCGCCGCAGAGGGACCAAGGACCAAGCCGAACTGATTATTACTTCTCTTCTGTAATACACTCGTGAGCAAATTATCCCATGTCCAGTCTAGCTACGTCACCAGATGAATAGCCAATAAAAGCAGCAACAGTTCCACCACCACCCACCAGCAAATGGGTGGAGCAATGGACATCAGCAGAGGAATCATTTATAATAAAGATGATAATAATAATATTCCTAGCTACAAATTTTACTTGCATGCAAACTGTTGCGATTAGCCAGTTTCAGAGAATTACGCAGTGTGCGAGGAACACAAAAAGAGTATAAGCAGTTTGCTGTAAGTATTTAAAGTGGGCATTAATTATATTATTTGGCATTGGGTTCGGCGGTGTCCCCATAGGAGGCATAGGCATTTCCCTCTTCCTTTATGCCCAGGTTATGTTCAGGGCCAATGTATGAGCATCAGTGACATGGAATGAGGAAGGATGTAATCTTCAGCAAGATGGGCCCCCTTTGTCGATGTCGATGGCAGCGGAGGCCACCTGGCGTAGATTGCGACATACTTCTTCTGGGTCTTGGAGTTGGTGAATATGGCAGGTTTATAGAGTGATGCCCTGAGTCAGAGAGATTCTAGGTAAATGTGCAATGTAGCATGTACAGGACAGTATCCCAGGCAAAGTGAATTGTTTGGCCATTCTCTTTTTTGTTCTTTCTTGCGTCACACCATATACAAAGATATGTTGGAGGTCAGACTTTGTTAGGTGGCGCCCATTGATGCCAAGGAATGCGAAATCAGATTGGGTGAAGACAATTGATGGTTTGTCGGGCCATTTGTTGATACAGGTGTAGTCATGTGGCGTCGTTTGGCACCATTCTGAGCTGCGAGGATAACCCAATCGGTAATAACAGCCATGTCACTACCAGGCCTGGAGTCTTGGATTCATGGACGAACCATTAAACCATACTATCAGGGATTGTATTGTAGCGGTTTGGGATATCTTTCGAAGTTCCGGAGGGGGGGCTGTCATGATGATTTTGATGTAGTACTCCTTTGAGTCAAACAAATCGGAGTCTGACGCAAGGCATTGTCTTTATTGTCGTTTCCTGTAGCCCGCGTCAGCCGCGATCGATCGATACCGCGGCGAGGGACGTTCAAATCCACAGCAACAAACCCCCTTCTCAGCTGAAGCAGACAAAGCTGGCCGCTGGCACTAGACTGGTCTTTGACAAATAGGCAGAAGTTTTGACTGTCCTCCTCCAGTTTCGACTTTGACTGGAAGTTATCGCAGTGATCAACCGCGATAGTGCTTCCAGAGTGTTCAGTATGTGCAGGAGGATGCTTGTCATCAATGTTATCTTGGACTATCAGAACAATGTCACCCAGAGAATTGACACTCAATAGAATGGGGATTCGATACACACTGAACCCCAAGCGCAGTTGTTTTGCCATCACATCAACCTCAACGGTTGGTGACTTCCGGATATTGGGCATTTCCCAGAATTGTCGAACACTGCCAGTCATTCCCTGTATTGAACTAGCAAACTTCGAGTCCTGGCTCGCCAGCGTCTCCCCCGTCAGCAGGTCCCGGCCGAGTCCAAACTCCTCGCCAGGATAGCCCATGAATGAAAGTATGGTGGCGGCAATGTCCATCTTGGTTCCAGCTGTGTCATACGATTCTGAGCTGTTGCTACCAAGGACAAAGAGGGAATTTCGCCGTTTGCCATAGTCAATTTTAACAGCACCCTCTTTATGAAAATTCATGGAGTAATGGTCTGAGCTGACGACGATCAGTGTGTTGTTTCCGTGCTCGGTTTCTAACACCCGGTTAATAAACTGGTCCAAGAGATAGTCGGTACAGCGAACTGAGTCTAGATAGCCCCCATCGCCAACCAGGACACCGTCCTCTATGCAGCGGGGGGACGGATGGACATCATGGGCATCTAGGGTCAATGTGTATAGACCAAATGGTTTTTTGGCTGTCACAAGTTCTTTGTAATGATCAAAAACAATATCAAGAAGGGTATCGTCATATGCACCCCATCCTTCCAATGTTACATTAGGATTGTGTGCGAAGATTTCATTCTTACCCAGGATGGTGTCAAACCCATGTGACTTGAGGAAGTTTCCTTTCCCAGCAAACGCGAGGTCTGCCCCGCCAACATATGTCTGGTGGTAGCCAGCATCCTTGAGCAAATCACTGACGCAGGTTGCCCCAGGCAAAAAGTTCTCGACACCATTCATGGAGTTACCGGTACCACCAGATGTAACGAGCGGGATGCCGCAAAGGCTGGCAACAATGCCCCCCATTGTAAACCCAGTCCCAGGTGAGTCAGATATATTGGTGAAGGAAACTGCCCGGTCTTCCCATTTTCTGAGACGAGGCATAACACCGGGAAATTTGTTTTGATCAAAGTACGTCCGCTCGAGACTTTCCATGAAAATATAAATGAAGTTTTTGTGTGGATTGAAGGGCTTCAAGTTAGGAATCTGTTTTGGATCCCGATAGACTTGTTGAAAGGCGCTGTGTTCGTCCCTGGATACTCGAGAATCGACCAGGTTGGATTGTGCGTGCTGATACACAGCAAGGGAGAGGGGGTTCGCAAGAAAAGAGATGAGAAATGCGCACAAGGCCAATCTTTGTTTGTGTTTACTGGAAGAGTCTGTGATCATCCATCGAGAGGGATAACGAAAG
Source organism: Bacterosira constricta (assembly GCA_037356235.1). Taxonomy (NCBI): domain Eukaryota; phylum Bacillariophyta; class Thalassiosirophyceae; order Thalassiosirales; family Thalassiosiraceae; genus Bacterosira; species Bacterosira constricta. Next base: position 12,905 of record JAZGVS010000586.1, read on the forward strand.
GCTGAAAATGCCAGAGCTAATCCAATGATAACCAGGACTAAGGCCTTGAGAATGAGGCCACGAAATTGTCCCATCCCAGCACCTGCAATGCCATGCTTCATGTGATAAAACACCGACTCATCCAGCCCCTGGCCTGTCATGGAATCGAGCGCGAAGAAGACAATGCTATATGTGTAGGCGAGAAGAAAGAGTGCAGAGAATAACAGGCGTTTCCAGAGAGTGGATGTTCCACTGCTATAAAACGCAACCAAACCGAGTGCAGCCAGGATTGCAGTCAGGATTGCAATCATGATGAAAAGTACTTAAATATACCTTCAACGAAAAAATCACTAATCTACGCGGTGGTAACAGCAGTATGTGCGAGCGGGCACACCAACAGGAGCAGGAACAGGAGGTCAGGATGTAAATATGTAGTGAAGGTTTTGGTGGTGGTGCATCATGGCCAGCTCGTCGAGCGAGCTCGTCTTCATGGTCGAAGACGAGCGAGAAGAGAAGAGTTGTTGTTTGTGTCGTCGGAGTCGGAGCTAAGGCTGACCAAATTACCAACGCCAATATGGC
>JAZGVS010000587.1:0-13450 GCA_037356235.1 Bacterosira constricta
TGTCAGAGATCAAAATTGTTAGCGTAATTTGTAACAAAAAGCACGAGGGAAAATCGGTGGTCGAGTCCCCCCAAAAGCGGATGACCTGGGATGACAACCCATAGAGAACGAAGAGTGCGACAATACCCGCTCAAGTCCTGGATCAGATTTGTGCGACAAATGCAGTCTTGCGTTGCCTTGTGAGAACAAAAAGTGCGACAATACCCGCTCAAGTCGTAGCGCAGTATTGTGCAAGGAATGCAGTCTCGCGTTGCCTTGTGAGAACGAAACGTGCGACAATGCCCGCTTACGTCCTGCATCAGCATTGTGCGAAGAATGCAATCTCGCGTTGCTTTGTGAGAACGAAATGTGCGGCAATACCTCCCGTCCTGGATCAGCATTGTGCGCGACGAATGCAATCTCAAGAAGCCTTGTGTCAAAAAGTGCGGCAATTGCCGTTCGAATCCTCATCATACTATGCGCAAGGAATGTAGGCGACCTGCAGGTGGCAAAGCATCAAAACCTAAGATAAAGTGGACCGACGAAGAACTTGAAATCTTGATGACACTTAGAAAATTGGAAAAAGGATGGGTGGAAATTGCGACACATTTACCAGGGAAGACTAGCAAAAATGTGAAGGCGAAGGGGCAATCTATGGAGAGATCTAAGAAGAGGAAGGATACAAAAAAGGAATCTAAGAAGAGGAAGGATTCAAAAAAGGATTGATCGGACCCCATACAGGCGAACTACATTCATAGGAGGCGGATGCACCAGGACGAGTGGTCGTATACATATCGGAAAAGGAAAGTATTATTCAATAATATTACTAACTGTTCATTCCTAGGCGATGACAGCTCAACTTTTGTAGACGCCTTGGGATAAAAACATAAATGTGAAACTCAAACACGTCTCACTCATTGTATAGTTTAGGTCGATCAGCAAACACACCGATGACCATTTTGCGAGCATAGTTATTGTCCATTGTTTATCAGAAATCGACTGTTATAAACAAGAGGTCTCGTTCACGAGTTTTCTCCAGAGAATTGATGGACTGAAATTTTCACAACTTTTCGTGACGTACTGTTATTTTAATGAAATACCTGGCTTTTATGAGTTACAAGTGATACTCACAGCATTAACAGCATTGGAATATTAATTACAGCTAGAGCTTGGTGACAACCAACACAACCTGATCAAGGAATCACAACATATCGAATCTAATCCCAAGAATGAGTACAATAACTACTAATCGAACAGAGTCAATTCCTCTTCGTCTTCCTCTTGGTCCTTTACGTGATATTCATTGAGGAGTTCTTCCATCATCTGATGTGTACCATCAATGCTCAGACCCTTTTCGTATAATTCCCGCCTTAGGCAATCAACTCCCTTTCTGTATTTCGTGGAAGATACCATGTGAAATAAGAGATCGTTTGCCATGGTTGTGGAGGTAGCCGCCTCTGTGTAAGAATCAGACTGGAGAATATCCAATCCATGTTTCAAGAAAAAGATAATCGCAGCTTCTTTCAAAAGAGGAAAGTTGTTTGCTTCAGCATATTGGTAAATGTCCACAAAATTCCCAACGGAGATACTCAAGGATTTGACATAGAAGCCCTCTGCTTCAACCTTGAGGGTTGGCACTTCAAACCTGTTAGCTACCTCCATGAGTTCCTTCGAGTATTTTTCTAGATTTGAGGTGGCAATTTTACTACCATAAAGATAATACAGAACTAGATTGAAAACACCACGCTTGACTTTGGTGATGGGCACAGGATTTGTCTTGTCATATCCTTTGCATAGAGCTGCGAGAGTTGGAGCAGACGCCTTCAGGACCAGGAGATGAGCAGAGATAACTGAACCGGATGGCTCGTTTTCGTCTTTGACGTCAAAAAAGACATCTGCATTATCGTCGTTGAACAAGGTACTCAGCAAGAGTGGGTTTTTTGGTCTGATCAGATGAGAGCGGTGGTTGTTGCCGAATGATAGCTTCATCCATAGCTCGACAATGAATATCCCATCCTTAAGAATGCTGCTTGGGCTTTCCAATACACTCGACATCTTGACCTCCAGCTCAGGTCCTTCTCCTTCAAACAAGACCGTTCCATCAACGTCTCTTATCTTGAGAATCTGGGTTGCGTGTTTCATAGGATGATAGGCGCTGATGCAGATGAAGTCTGCTTTGTCGATGAATAATTTGAATTCGATTTCATGCCCATACCAAGTTTGCCTATCTTTGATGCAATAGTATGGCGTACTGTGATCGGAGAAGTATTCTTCAAAGTTGTGAACATGGAACTCAAATATATCCCACACATTATGTACCTCGGGTCGGATCCCGATATCGACAACAGTCTTGCGTGCATAGATTTCATCCATGATTTGGATCAATTGATGTGAGAAACAAAACAATGAGGCACATGATGCTGTGAAGCTCTGAATTCGGTTGGCGGGTTTGCTCCGTGCGCTCTCAGAATATTTTCACAGGACCGACAAGCGAAAAAATCCAAGTGTCTTGTAGCAATTTTCAGGACAATACATAGCATAGTCTTACACATGAAAGCCGAAACAGCCCAATTTACATGCACCTCTTACAAAGTATCGATGTTGGAAAGCTACTCTTACTATGAGACAACTTGGCATATCTAATCGCCACTTTCCTATACTCAAAGAATTGATCTTCGCACAATATCATCTCCCCATGCAACGCCTCCAGAATCTAGTGCAGATACTTTGGTGTAAATTAATACAGCTGGCGTTGAGGAAACGGACAAGATGCAGACGCAAGTGAGCGATCGCGCCTGGTCCTAGAGATGATGACATTCCTGATCGCAATGGCTGTGGTGACTACAATTTAATATACAATTGCCAATACCCCCCCTTCTTATATACCCCACGCTAACAAAAATCGAATGCACTTCTGTTGCATAGAGATTATCACTACAAATAAACTTTCCTTCTCAATCAAGATACAAAAGAGTCACCAGCATATCCAACTTCTTTGCCTCCTGCGCAGCCTCCAACACAGTCTTACTCTCATGAAATGCAAAACTAATCAAATGATCCGTCTGACTCAACAAATGTGAATTGCATATGCGACTAGCCACATCCAATGGCATTGCATCATTTTGGGGCATGGTAACAACGTTGGTAACATCTTGTAATAATTCCTGTGATTCGGGTGTTTGTTTCGACATGGATTGAGGTAGGACTACCGTTAGGAGTTGAGGTTGGAAGGCACGGAGGGCTCCGCGGATGGCTGCTGCGTTTGTACCGGCTGATCCAGAGGTGTATAATGTATTTCCAGATAGAACTAGAGCATACGCTCTATAGTTTTGATGGCAATTTGAATACAAAGTGAGTCAATGTTAATCAAAATAAAGAGAGAAAATTAGAATCACATCATGGCAAACATATATCATCTTCTCGTAAAAAACACTCACAACATCTCCACAACCTGCTGATGCAAAAAAGAACAATGCCTCGTCCCCAAAATACAATATTTCTTTGGTCCCTGCGATTGAATCGCCTGCAGTTCTGTCAATACTTTGGTAATATTCATGGGTTGTTCCAGCTGTGCCGTCTGTGGATCGCCCACATTGGCCTTTTCGCGTTCGAGACCTAATTTTCCCTCGCGGTCGTATTCCCCTACGCCTGCGGTGGTCACTTCTGTAACAGTAAGTTGTTGTTCCAATGACTCGTCTAAATTGTTGTCGGTGTATTCTGGAAACTCGTTGTTTGTATTGCTGTTGGGGGATGCATTCAGTGCAGTTTCGCGTGTGCGCATCCGGCTTAGCACTGAAGAACTGACAATAACGTCATTATTTAACACAGCATCACCCGTTACAATTCTTGTCATAGCATCAGCCAATTGCGATGGAGGTAGCTGCGGCGGAGCAAATGCAAAGCAGCATTGAATTGTTGCAACGGTGAAGTAGATGGAGCGAAGCATTATTTTGAACTATTGCTATTGTTATTGTGATGATGGGTTGTGATCTCTGACCGAATATGTAGCAATCAATGAAACAATTTGTTGTTATGAACGGAGAATCTTGACTGCAGCAAATCAAGGAAATGGTCGTAGGGCACCAGTGACTAGTATTCCAGAGGGATTGCCGCGATGAGATAATGCTGCGTTGGGTTTGTTGTCGTTGTCGTTGGCTGGATGATTATGATGTTACTATTGATGGAAAGATGGAAAATGATGGGTTTCAGAATTTTGCGTCGGCATCGAAGGATCCAAAACCAGAAGTCCATCTAGCGATTATTTCTCCATTTCTCCTACATTTCTACTTGATCCTCTGTGAATCTGATCGCTAATAGATGCTGCCTCAAGGTAAAAGGATCCACAAAATCGTCGTCAGATCGTCGTCATTCTTTGTCACTTGTCACCAAGACCAAGCTAGGCGTCATTCAAAAGCATTCACTTTTGTCCTTTCACTCACATTCAACACATTCAACCAAATTCAACCCCTCATCCTCATTCCTCATCATTCAACGACCTCATTCAACGACCCCATCCAACGACCCCATTCAACCATCCAAGCCGTCATTCGTCATTCAGCAGCATTCAACATTCAACCTCATCCAACCATCCCAGCAAGGAGCGAGGGTCACACACTGGAACAACGGGAACAATAACACCATGATATACCGAGTCGCAGCATCCCTACTCGCCGGGTCATTCACCGCATCAGCCTTCCAGCCGTCACATCATTTCATATCAAAAGGCATAACTACCTTCGCCGCCAACTCTAGAAAAATGAGTTTATTATCTGCCACAAAAATGGCCAATGTGCCATCCTCCGGCCCAGCATACTGCGAGATGTGTGGATCACCCACCCAAATAAGAATACCAGAGGGTGACGAACGAGAAAGACACGTCTGTTCCGATTCCAAATGCGGTCATATTACCTATCAAAATCCAAAAGTGGTCGTGGGCGCAATATGCACGTACAATGATCAGGTACTCCTATGCCAAAGAGCAATCGAGCCATGTGCCGGGAAGTGGGGATATCCCCAAGGATTTTTAGAGCTGGGAGAAACGTCACGACAGGGAGCAGCGAGAGAGACGTGGGAAGAGGCAGGTGTCAAGTTTGATCCTGCAAAAGCGGAATTGTTGGCAGTTTATAATTTGGCGGGTATGCAGATTCAAATGATATATCGGGCGGAGCTTGAGAGTGATGATTTTGAAGCGGGGCATGAGTCGAGTGATGTAAAGTTTGTTTCTTGGGATGAGATTGCGTGGGAAGATTTGGCATTTCCTACGGTGGCATGGGGCCTTGAGTATGCACGAGATATGAGAGAGGAGGTTAAACCGGCGATTCAAGAGCGAACAAAAATGATGACAATGGATGGAAAATGGACGGTTGAAGAGGGTTGAAACAGGATTATTCATGTGTAGATTGATCGCTTTGATATGGATGGCACCTCTTCTATCCAGACACAATACTTTCATTTAATCAAATTATTCGGGATAAACTCTTATCCAATTATCTAGGTCTAGATTGACAGTTACAATCGTTTGAGAGTACTGATTGGAGTCACATCGTTACGCACAAGAAAGCTAGAGTAAAATGTTATGCAATTATCTTCAACCTCCTCAATAGTAAGACACATGTATACAAAAATACAGGAGTCACATCATTGCAAACAAGAAAGCTAGAGTAAAATGTTATTCCATTATCTTCAACCTCCTCAATATAAAGACACATCTATACAAAAACACAGGAGTCGACACTAAACCAAGACTTTCCCTCTATAAATCTATCCTTGAGCACACATTGACTCATAAATCAATGGCGACCAAGTACGAGCCTGAGCACCAGTACTCTTCAACGTCTCATAAACTTCCATATTACACTCCACAAACGACCTGGCCGTATACGGCAGAGAGTGCTTCTTGCACAACGATTTGATCAATGGTTCTGTCTTGCGCAAATGCTGACGCCCAAGGCGAGGATAACAGTGATGCAAAGTCTGGAACTGAAGGCCTCCATGAAACCAATCCAAGTACCTCGGGCAAGCAACATCCAATGAAGCGAGGACGTTACGGGTGAAAAAGTCACCGCCGTACTTGTCCGCACCTTCTTTGTTGGTCGAGTCGAAGATTGGCCGGGAAAAGTGCGATAGAGTGATTTGAACATTGAGCAATCCGGCCACGGCATGACTGAGGAGGACAAATGCCACGCGCTCCCCCCAGGTTGGAATTAACGATACTAGGAACGACAACCAGCTGAGAAACCCAACCAAGGCCACCAAGTCCAACTTGGTCCTGCCACCATGCCCATCATCCCACGACACCAAAAACAACACCGACTGAATGTAGAGATTGAACCTCGCCACGCACATGATGGGATAATACCATAAATGCTGATACGGCACAAAGATAGTCCTCGCCGCCCAATCAAACTCCATCACACGCCCATGGTACTTGTTGTACAACGACTCGAACATTTTGCTATGAAGCGCAAATACGGGCAGGTGTGCAATATCCGGATCGCAATCGACCGAATTGGGCATGGCATGGTGGACATTGTGCGTGGCCTTCCACCATGCTACGGAAATGCCATTGAAGAAGGTGACCAATGCTCCGAGACGAGGCACGTCAATGTTGTCACGGGCATGGGTCTTGGCGGACATGTGGCCACAATCGTGTCCCACGAATGCAAATTGCTGCCAGAATAAACCCAATAGCACAGCGGATACCATGTGTGCAATGAACGACTCAGTTTTGAACAAGAGCCCCATGGAACAGATGAGAATACAAAACACAGTCACCACCTTGAACGCATAATACCACGGCGACACGTGAAAATAACCCAACTTATCAAACTCCTCTCCCAGCTCTCGAAAGTCCTTGACCAGCTCGCTCACTTCCGGAGCATCACTCACTGATCCAATTACAAAATGGGGTAATTTCTCTCGTAACACCCAATCGCCATGAAAAGCACGAAGTTCATCCGTGGCATCCATACCGGCAAAGCGGGAAATTGTTTGTTCTCCGCCTGGATGGGAGGTTATCCATTTGGTCACGTCTAGGACTTGGTTTTTGTAGATTAGCCATGCGTCGGTCGGGGTGTTGTGGGAGGCTACTTGGGCGAGGGTGTAGGTTTTTAGGGGGGTCTTTTTGGTGGTGGTGGTGGAGGAGGTTGGGGTTGGATCGTTCTTGTCGATCGTGCGGACGAAGCTTTCTACCTCGTGGCTCTCCTTGGTGGAGGGGCAGGGAGGCATTGTGTTGATGTTTCTTGTTGCTTGGAAAAGTGGGGGTATTGTTTGTTGGTGCAGCTGTTGACCCCGAGCTTGACGTTGTGTTGGTCTGCAGTGAGCTTGGTTGTTATTGTAAGTAGTTGTACCTAGTTGTTGTCGTAGTATGGTGGATGGTGGTAGTAGGTGGTAGGTAGGTAGTTGTCGTTGGTGGCCGTTGTTTTTATTCGTGTTGCCAAAGTCAAAATTACCCTGGATTCACAATTTCATGGAAAATACCTAGAATTGATTTTTCTATAGTGCCTTCATTTACAACACTAAAATAATTTTCACGTTGGAATTAATATTATCTTGTACAATTCCATTCATCTGACTCAGATTTATCTCGACAAATAATAGTCTCCATATATCTGTGAAATTGGGTAATAACGCGTATTCCAACTGCCAATGCGAATGCGAATGCCTCACTCAAAATGAAGACTCCAGCTGCATGCTGCATGCTATTACCACAACCAATACCGCTGCCACTTCGCAACTCACAATCCTTCACAATCAACCCGACCTCGAACCTCATCTCAACATCCCTGGAACCATACCACCACCCACCACCATGCTTCTCCATTGCGTACCCCGCCACTCTACCATTCCATCGGCAATTATCTGTGCGAGACGATCAAGCCTACGCATCAGTGCGTCCTTTTCCTCCGCCGCACAATCATCACCGCCACAGTCAGCAGCGGGGGACAATAACGATACATCAATTCCACCACAAAAGCAACAACAACAACAAGCACGCAGAAGAACCCGCAGAAGAACACTCCCAAACAATGACAATAACACCAACGCAGCAATCCCATCCCTAGCAGACTTCATGCATCGCGCCAAAGTACGAAAGCAATACCGAAATTTTATAAAACTCGCTCAGTTTGTAGATGGAAAGGATGCCAATGAGACGAATACCCCGGGAGAATGCCGTGCGGCTGTGGAGGAAGTGAGATTATCGTATAAGTTGGGTGTGAAGAAGGGTAGTTTGGATGATCTTTCGAAAAATATGGCGTTTTCCGAGGTGAGAGAATACACTGTGATCGGAGCTCATGCGCCCATCATCTCATGATGGCTATCGTTGATCGTTGTATTCATCCTGCAAGTTTGTTCATTGAATCCAATATCATTCATGAATATAATCTCAACAAATCATGTTTTCTCTTGCTGCGCATTCAACCTTCATGCTGGATCTGCAAAAATGCAAACAATTCGTACAACAAAAAATATAACTCAGGGAGAGCGTAGGCTACGTGAACTTGAAGCAATGGTGGGATACTCTCCATCCAATAAACAAAAATCAACAGAATCAAATGATCCACCAGACAGTTACGATGACGATAGTTGGATCAATATTAAGGATGTGGAGGATCCACGAGGGAGGGTGGGGGTGCAGTGGCCTTGGGAGAAGGATGAAGAACATAAGTGAAAGTAGAGTTTCTTCTTCTAATAGTTCTTATTCGATATTTTATCTTCTGGATATACCTTTTTATTCATTGTTCAAATAATTGTTCTGGCATAAAGAAATATGCAATTTTGATATGATGTGTCAATCTTGATTGTATGGGGGACCACCAAACAAAGACCACCACGAAGAGGTACGATACGGGTTATGGGTTAATACTTAGAATGATAGGGTTATGTAATCGCGTGACAGGATGAGGGCTGTCCGTGATCACACATCATTACACAACACATTATGATCACAAAATTTGCATGCCCACACACTGCACTGCGCCCACAACCCACGAACCATCTACCTACCACCTATCCTATCTCCTATCAACAGGTATTTACCGCCAACTGCCAACCTCTGCCAACCCAACACCAACAACCGCCAACAGCACAAGTAAGCACAAACGTTAGACCATGATGATGTCGGGCGCCACTGCCATCATCCGCCTCGCTCGCCCCAGGGGAGCAGCAGCCGCCACATTATCAAAAGCATCTCCCCTCTCTCTTTCTCATATATTTGATTCCCAATGCAACATCCTGTCGAAAAATAATGATACGGCTTCGTCGTCCCGCTCAATTTCCTCCATGACCACGGCATCGACGACTGGTTCATGGAGCCTTCCAACTTATCATCATCAGCAGAAATTACAGCAGAACCAAATCCGCTGGTTTGCATCCTCCGACGCTAAAAAGGATGATGAATCAACTCCTTCTCCAACCACCGCTGACGGAAATAGCGAGCCCACGAGCATCAGCGGCAGCGATCAGCACGATGCATGGGTGCAATTCCAACGATCCATTGTCGTTTCCGGATTTAACACAGGACAGACAGTCAGGGAAAAGAAATTGGGGAAGAAAAATCGCGGTGGAAAGATGGATCGAAAGAGGAAGGAGAGAGAGGCTGAGTTGGAGGCTGCGCTGAGGGGGGAGGATACTACCCAGGTGAGATTTAGGAGAAAAGTTTTGAAGTGTCGCTCTGCACACTTGTTGTTCATAAAGCTTCATTCTGCAACCTTTTCTGACCTTATTGCAATTTCTGAATACACCAAAAATAATGAATAAATCACACAGCTCAAGGGAGGAGAATTCCCAGCCCTACGTTACAGCGACGAAGAGACCGAACGTCTCCTCACCGAAGCCTACGCGGCAATCCCCCCCCGGGCGGGCAAACGCGGAACACTCAACCTCAAACGTGAAAAGAAGCGATGGTTCATCAAACGTCAGTACGACGCCAAGAAAAAGCGAGAGCGCATTGCAACTCACGAAAGACGCATGGCCAAGCGGAAGAGTATTAATGATGATATTAGAAAGGTTAGGAGGGAGGCGATGGATGTGAGGGGAGGAGATAAGGATTATCAGAATATTGTTTTGCAAAGGTGGGCGATGATGAATGGTCACAGCAAGGAAGTGGCTGTATCGAATGATTCCTCCTCAACATTATTGCTTGGGGATAAAGAATAAAGTAGATCTCTTTTGCTTAGATTAACCATAATTACTTATCTACATCGGACTTCATGCAGCATGGAACAGAATCTAAACTTGATCAATGCAGGCACTGATCTTGTCATGTAAGCAAAGCAAGGGGCTTCTCTTTTGCTTTTGAATGATCCCCTTGATGATATGACTCTCTTCTATTATAACACACGTGACAAATTATGAGGCCCCATGACGGTCATGGGACAGAGACCCGATGAAATTGGGTGATATTTCGATGATAATTCATCTCTGCGGTATGCGTTTGAATTTTCTGCATTGTTGCCTTTTACTAGATATGAATGACGAGATCTCTGTTTCTTGTGCAAACAAAGGTAAAGACGAATTGGAAACACCACCATGATCATAAATCTTTAGTTATATTTATATGAAATTCCTCTGCAAAATGAAAGACAAGTCCCAATGTACCTGTGGCATGAACTTTGGCCGAAGATCCTAGATACTTGGATCTGTATTCATCACTACATCAGAAATATGATGTTCCACACATGTTTTCCTCAAAAGTTGAGCGGCCAATACTAGCCAGTGTAGTGACGCATTACCATCACTCCCAAACCTGCTTAAACGCTACCTTGCCATTCCCCCCCAAAATACCAAACAACTCAAGAGCTGTAACAATTATACGCCCCCCCCCCAATGCAGTGCAGACCCTCAAATTAGATCCTTCCCATCGCCTACTTCTTCTGAGGATCATTTCTCAACAAATACGCCGCCAACCATTCCACGGGATTTGCAGGACGTTCCTTCACCAATTCACTCATCCCGTCCAACAAAATAGGCACGACCGTCTGATCAAGGTAGGCGCGAATGGGCAGCGCTTCCATATTCTTCTGCTGAGCGGAGGGGACATTGGCCACAGCCGAACTGGGGGCCTTCTGCTGAGTGGAGAGGACATTGGCCACAGCCGAGCTGGGGACAGCGGCAGGAACTACGGTTTGTTGGTCGGGCTTGGCGATTGCGGCTACGGCTACGGCGGCAGGTTGTTGCTGCGGTGGAACCGCCTGTTGCTGCTGCGTTACTTGCTGGGGTGGCATTGGTTGCTGTTGCTGTGGGGGCATACCCGTGGCGGCACCGCCAGGCGGGGGAACGCCCGCGTTCGTGGCTGCGGCGGCTTGTTGCTGTTGTTGAGCGGCGGCGGCCATTTGCATTTGTTGTGCTTGCATCATTGCGGCTTGTTGAGGATCAATCATGGTGTTCTTTGTCTTTGGTTGGGGCTTTCGTTCCCTTCTTGCTATTCCTTCACTGGCTCATCCTTTCTCGCGCTACGATCTTGAGGCTTTTTCGATTTTAATATGTAGTACTGTTGCCAGACTATTGCCGGCCGATTTGGCTTTTTCGAAATGGCCAGGTCAATATCGTATCGTAGATACTAATTCCAAGAGTGGATGTGCATAGTGAGCCAATTCCTATCTATTGACAGTATCGTACCCTATGTACCTGCATGCTGCATAAAAGGACTGGACCTGGCTGTTCTCACTCTAGCACTTAGAGGCCCTGATCAGTGCACTCCAGTGCTAACCTGCGGGTAGCCGCGGGACCGCTAGGGCTCTACATCAAATATGCACTCGGCATTTTCGTTTAACTAGAGGAAAGCTAGTAAAATGGACTGATCATGTGGTGGACTTTTTTCAGAGCCATCTCGACAAATTCTTGTTAGTGGGTCGCCTAGTAAGACAGCAACCAATCAGGCCTTCTCAGGAATGTTGATACTGAGAAATCCATTCCACCTAATTTCGTCTGCGCTTCTGGACTTAAGGTCCTGAGTGCATTTCGAAATGGATGTGGGCTTCAGTGACAGGAGTGCAGCCGATGCCACTCCCTCATTTCATTGGCACTACCAACCAATTTTGCGCCGTCGGCCGCCATTGTGAAATCTGATTGTAACTACCTCTCTACGTAGAAATTTAATACTTTCCTAGGACAGAAGCCTTTCATCCTCCTCCTCCAAATCCATCCAACTCTATATTGTATCCTTCCACAGCATCGGCCGCAACCTTGGCCACAGCATCGTCCACAGCGGCGTCTCGTACTCCTTTTGCCAGCAACGGCGGCAACAATGGCTAGTTGTAAGCACTTCCAATTTGCGGGTTGTCCAGCATCTCCAATCAAGAGGCACCAGTCGCTTGTTCGTGATGATCTCATTCCACTTCATTCACATCATCGTCCGCAACCGTGTCCACAGCATCGGCTACAGCATCGGCTACAGCATTGTCTGCAAATGTGGCCACAGCACCAGCCACAGTATTGGCAACGTCATTGCCCACAGTATCGGCGCCCACAAAGTTGTCATATAATCTTCCTACTTCCCAACTCCAACACTAATATAGACTACGATATCATGATTGATCTCCCTTCAAGTATTTGGTGTTTGGCAGTGGCGTTCTTACTGCCGTGACAGCAACGCATCTGATATTCGAATGCCAGATCCCAGTCCCATTTGCAAAATAACGAATTCACAACATTGGTCAATCCCAAATCCCAATACTACACAATACCACCACCAATGACACCACAATCTATATTACAATAACATTACCAGTCCAAAGAATGTGAAAGGAAAGTGGCATTGATGAAAATGCATGCATGATTGGATTATGATAGACGAATTCATACTGATACTGCTCGATCAATGCCTCAGCTCCAAATACGCATGTACTCCAACAACGCCAATCCAACAAATACAAATACAAATACAAACATGCATCCACCGTCCTATCCCAACACGAAAAACGATTCTCATCATCCATCTTCGTACAATAATGGGCGTCCTCGACACCCGGCTTCGATCACTGCGGAAACGATGGTGTATCGTGGCACCCGAGCATGGGACATGGACCGTGGGACTGGTACCAATAGCCGCAGCCGACGTGAATCAACAGCCATAGCCAACGCGAATCAAGAGCCGTCTGCATCCTCCTCGGTAACATCGTCCATGGCCACATTGCCATTCGCTGCATCATCTATGACCGCATTGCCCTTGGTCAAGCGTATCGTGCCTCCTTATTACGCAGTCTCCTGCTGCCATGTCTCCCGTTACTACAATGCAGCATATTACTACAATGCAGCATCCTGCGTACGACATGCCGCCTGCCGTACCTCCTATTCTTATGCAGTCTCTGCCTCTCGTCGCATCTCCGATTACTGCAACTGACATGCCTCACGTATCTCACGTTACAACGCAGCATCATCCTGCGTACGCCATGCCGCCTACCGTATCCGTACCAACAGCCATGCCAATGGCAAAAATGACACCAGCATATACATAAATCATACTATTAAT
>JAZGVS010000588.1:0-14816 GCA_037356235.1 Bacterosira constricta
GATAAGCGCTTCGATTGGGTTGACGAGCGCTCTGCTTGGTAGATAGTGCTTTTGAAATATCGATCCCTGATCGTATCTATCTTCCATCTACCTAGCGCTAGAGGTACATGTATCGTATGATGTCCTTGCACAAACCTGCGATTTGGAATTTATGTATTATTGAGTCACAGACATACAGGGCCGTATCACATATGGTATTGAAATACTCCTTGTAGATATGTATCAGCATTATTTTGCTGTTGTGTGATTGAATTGCCAAATGTAAATATCTCTCAGTGTCTCTCTGGGACAATCCGTAGGTACACAGAGGTACATTTTAACGTTGTGACAACTCGACAATAATGGTACACGAAAAAGTGACTGGTGTATCTTTTGCCTTCTTTTACTATGCATGATTGAAGAGATTGGTTATGTCCTCTGACCTCTGCTGAGTCACACCAGGTCACGATTCACAATCTTTTATTTTGACTCGGCGCTCGGGGCGGATTGGATCCCCGGCCCAGGTGCGTGCGGGGGCGGGCGGGGCGGCTACATCATGATATCATTGGGTCATATTGTGCCCACAGCTTTGATCTCATAATTAGTGTCGAGGTTCAAACACAAAGCGATTTGCTCTCATCTCTTCCATCAACCTCCGCTCCGACAATAGCATTCAATAAAATTTAATCAGATCTCTCGCCAGCTCGCATCATCGCAACGCATCATCATCATCATGTTCAAGTTCCAATCCATCGCGCTAACTGCGGCCCTCTGCGGCTTCCATCATGTCCAACCCGCTTCCGCCGTGGACTGTTTCCCAGCATGGGCAGCTGATGACTATACACTGGGCGCCATGGTCTCGGGTTCTGTCACAATCGCAACTCGCGTCGTACAAACGCCCTGTAACTCAGGTGATGCTAACTGCGTCAACGGATTCGTCACGACAGGTGGCGTGTCTACAACGACAACATACAATTTCGAGTGTACGAGCGAAGCTGTTTACTGCGGTCAGCGCAACCCCACAGGCGTACATGGTGATACGGTTTGGACGGAAAGTGCGGCTTGCACGGTTAGTCGATATGGTATCTATTATTATTTATTATTCGTTTATTGCCTTCTCGCT
The DNA here is from genome assembly GCA_037356235.1 of Bacterosira constricta. Lineage (NCBI taxonomy): Eukaryota > Bacillariophyta > Thalassiosirophyceae > Thalassiosirales > Thalassiosiraceae > Bacterosira > Bacterosira constricta. Next base: position 1,103 of record JAZGVS010000588.1, read on the forward strand.
CATCGACATTGTCAACACCACGAACCCCTCCCATGAATATTATAACAGGGAACCGCAACGGCTCCCACGGTAAACATTCCCGACGCGTGGACTGGGGGAGGATGTCCTGCAGCCTACGTAAGCGGGTCTGACTATGATCCAGAGTCAACAGTCGCCGTGAGCGTGGGTACGTACTCTATGGTCTATCAGTGTACTAGTGTGCCGAAAAACTTGTTCTGCGGCATGTCCGGCTACGAGCCCGGCGCCGGCCAACATTCGGGCACGGCATGGACAGAATTGGGCAGCTGTACTGGAACGATCGCCCCCACAGACTCCCCCTCGAATGTAGTCCTTGAGGACGTTGGCAGATGTCCCGGAGGTTACGAGGCGAGTGCCGACTATGAAGAGGGTGACAAGGTTGCAGAGAATGGTATCGTGTATCAATGCAAGGGATGGCCGGAATCTGAACACTGTTCTCAGGCGGGTTACAAGCCAGGAACTTCTGCTGCGTCTGGTGGATCAGAAATCGAAGCATGGATCCATGCATGGAATATTGTTGGGCACTGCGAAGGTGATATGGAGCCCACTTCATCACCAAGTTTTGTCTCCCTTACCAGCATGGGAGCCTGTCCCGACAGTTGGGCTGCCAAGTCTGGCAGAGATGTCTACGAGGAGGGTGACAAAGTGGAGTCCAATGGGCTCGTGTTTCAATGCAAGGCGTGGCCCTACTCAGGCTGGTGTAGCCAGAATGGATATGAGCCCTTATTCGACCCCGCCACGTGGAAAGATGCGTGGACGCTTCTAGGACACTGCAGTGGATCGATTGGACCCACCGCCGCCCCGGCCTTTGTTTCCCTCGCAAGTGCAGGAGCCTGTCCTCAAGAGTGGGTAGCAGGCGACCGGGATGCTTACGAACCAGATGACATGGTTAGCGTTACTGTCTCCACGACTCCTGTTCGCAAGGTGGTCTACAAGTGCAAGTCGTGGCCACACTCCAACCACTGTGGGCAACATGTGCCCAATGAGTTTGGTGGCAAACTTGGTTGGTCACTGGCTGGTTCTTGCGATGAATCCATCGGACCCACTGCGAGCCCTAGTTTCGACGCTCTTGCTTTCATCTCGAATCCATCAGGTTGTCCCCGCGATTTTTCTACGTCCTCCACTTACGAAGCTGGGGATCTTGTTTCCGTAATTGTTTCAACAACTCCAGAACGCAAGGTTGTGTACGAATGTAGAGCATGGCCAAATTCAGGTTACTGCAACCAACAAGGTGCATCATTGTACCCTGGGCAGGATTATGGCCACCTTGGATGGACCGTCAAGGGTGCATGCACTGGAACGCTTGCACCCACGGGAGCTCCTACGCCATATGATAATAATGGTAGCGCTTGCACATACATCAAGTGTGCCGATGCCACAAGCTGTACTCCTGGTGCCGCCGCCACGAATGCTGTCTCTGGAAGTACTGTGTGTTCGTGTGGAGTTGGTGACACACAGATCAGCTCATGCACACAGATCACTTGCACTGATACTAATGTCGATGTATTCAGCAGCTCCAGCGCTTACTTTGCTGGTGATATTTCCCGAAGGGGCAGTCAAAAATTCACATGTAAGGTACCTGGATGGTGCAACCAGTCTGCTTATCAGCCGGATATAGTTGATGGTCTCTGGAGCCAGGCTTGGACAATGAGTGGCAACTGTCCCGCGCCTTAAGTACATTTTTTCCCAAGGAAAGGGGAGGAACAGGGAAATTGATCAGCATTACTTACGAATTATTGGGTGACGATCGCTTGTTGCCGTCGTCGTCGGCCTATTCACCCTCTCGATTCCGATAGTGATGGCGACGGTTATTTGCTGTAGATTGTACCCTCTAGTTGCTGGCCGTCAACATATGACCCCCCCACGACGATGATGATGATTTGCCATCGATGAGGGTATGTGCGGCTTCCATTGGGACCGTCGACAGCAGGGTNGTATCATCCCCATTGTAGTATCCGCTCACATCCGGGAGGACATAAAATGCCCCATTTGGAGGAACCAATACATTAACTCCCTCCATCTTTGCCAACTCTTGCAGTACATAATCCCGTTTCTCTCTCATGATTTCAACATTGTTCTTGAGCCAAGATTCATCCACTTCCTGAAGGGCAGCGACTCCCGCCGCTTGGCTGACAGATGAGGCGCAACTGGTAATTTGTCCCTGTAATACGGAAGTTGCCTTGGCAATTCGTTCGGGAGCGGCCAAATATCCCAATCGAAATCCAGTCATTGCGTGCGATTTCGAAAAACCATTCAAGGTGATTGTTCTGTGAAACATTCCTGGCAATGATGCGAAGGAAGTGCATTCTCCATCATTGGTGTAAACTAGCCGTTCGTATATTTCATCGGCCAATATGATAACATTGGGATATTTCTCAAGCACCTTGGCAATTTGTGTCAATAGCTCCGTCGAGTGTACTCCTCCCGTGGGATTAGAAGGATTGCATAGCATCAACACCTTCGCCTTGGGATGGTCCGTCAAACACTTATCCAACGCATCGGGATTGATCAAATATCCATCCTCTACTGCAGTTTCTAAAATGACGGGTGCGGCACCAACCAACAATGCCATCTCAGGGTAACTCGGCCAGTACGGAGCCGGGACAATCACCTCATCACCAGCACCGCAGGCTGCTAACAATCCTTGATAGACGCATTGTTTGGCACCGTTCCCCACGACAATTTCAGTCATGGGATTGTATTCCACGCCCTTTCGTGATTTCAAGTCCTCTGCGATTGCCTTCCGGAGGTCAATTGTGCCCGTGACGGCAGTGTATCTCGTTTGACCCGCCTTCATTGCCGCGGTGGCAGCGTCCAAGACACAGGAGGGAGGGGCAAAGTCTGGTTCGCCTACGCAGAGTGATGTGACGGATTCGCCATCTGCTTCCATTTGTTTGACGAGGGAAAATACCTCGACGGTTTTGGAGGGTTTGATTTGGGATAGGAGCGGGTTGAGCGATGGTGGTTCCACCGATGATGAAGCATCTTGCAGTTCAAAGATGCGATGGCGAGAACTTGTTGTTGACGATAGGGAGGATGGGGAGAAGGCAGCACATGAATAGAACGTGCTGCTTGATATGAGAAACAGTGCGAAGAGAGAGGTGGTGCGTGTCATGGTATTGGTGTGGTAAAAAATAATAATAACATGAGCAGTGCGCGGTCCTTTGATGAGGTTGCGTTGGTTGTTGTTGTTGGTGTTGGTTGTTGATGAGGTTGGTTGTTGTTCTTGGCTCTGATTTTGGCATCACCTGTGTGATGACGTCATCTTCCTCCTCAGAAAGAAAAGCCTCCACGTGGAGGGATATGATTTTTCAACATAGGAGTTCATACGAATAACAATTGGTATCTTTTGGAAGACAGACATCTCACTCGTTGACGTCTCTGAGAAATGGCNAAAAGGCTTCAGTTGCGAGTCGAAGAATACGCAACTAAGCAAAGCAATATCATTCAAAATTTCTTCGAAGTTGGCATGGTGGGTCTATATGGGAGAACTCTTCTCCTCGCTGAACAATGATCTTCGCAACGTTGTAGCCAAAGAACTTGCTGAGGAACTGCTTTATCTATCCGACAACACTGTATGGAGTAGTGTAATCAGTTGATCTGAGGAGGATATCAGTACAGATATCATAGAGTATGAAACAATATTTTGACAATGCCAGGGGGACATCAGCACTGGTATAGAGCATGGAACATCTTAGCAAGCTGTTATTTGAGTGCTCTTCCAGTAGATCACAATATACAAGCATTTGAAATGACCCGTAAAAGACCATTCAGATGACGTGTAAAGCTGCAGTCCAAAGCATCCATGTTGCTTGGTGGGAAAGAGGAGCTTGGATAGACGGATGGTTATGAAAGGGTGCTGGAAAGGAGATTTCTCTCTTTATGTTCGACTTATACATTGAAATGCGGTTGACAATGTGGAGCAAAGTTCTTTGATAGGATAGATTAGCGCTTTGTCAGAGAATTTCACCTAACTTCGTAGTCGATCAAGAACGGTTGGCCTTGTACTTTTTCCTTTCTTAGACAGTTCTTCCTCTTAAGATCATTTTATATTGTAACGCATATCACCGCTGAGAATGAAAGTGCTCAAGATAATCACATTATACATGCACCAGACAATGACACAAGCTCTATAAAATAAGTTTACTCTCTCTTCTCTGAGATCAGCGATGACCTCTCTAAGTTCATCTCCGCATTGTCGGTGAATGGTGAGATGCTCCATGGATTAGTTTCAAAACAGGATGATAGCGGACTGCCGACGAGTGCTGCACGCAGAAGTTGTGTTGGACGAAGAAGAGCCAGCTCGTGCATGGTTATGATTTTTTAGTCAGATGCACTTCATGCGGAAGCCACATATTTATATTTACTTATGAAAGAATATTTCATATTCGTAAGATTGTCTATTCAATGAATATTATAAAACTATTGAGTGCGCTTGGTGAGAAGACGATTCAAGTCCCAATGAGGGTCATTTGAAATAGTAACAAAAATGCAATAATCCACAATCTTCACAAAACGCTAATACAACTTCAAGATGTGTAAGTGAACTCTATATCAAGAATGAGATCTGTGCTGCTTACATCAAGACCACTTAATGCAATATTTGATATTAACGGTGATGTGAGTAGCGGTATTCGCTGCTCATTGGTAAATTAGTTCATGGAGTAAAAATTAATTGAAATTAGATGATAATAATTATTGTCTGGAAAAGAGATCCATCAGAGAGATACCATCTACTCGGCTGAGCAACAAATCTATCTATGTCGTATTGGAGTACCGACTGGTTGTTGGTTTTCCATTCCCATCATTACATTTTTAGAATCGATATAGTAGCCATTATATTGATCTCCAATTGATGCAGCTCCTGCTTTAGCCTGATGCAGCGCTAGGTGCCTCTAGATAGAGTAGAAGTAGTATAGAGTAGAAGGCCAAGAATTGTTATGATATGCAGTACAACTTTTCTCAACATGATCAATGCAGTTTGGACGAGAGAGGAAGGCCCAGAGGGGGGAGGTATACATCAAAAATGAGAATATGAAGGATTTAATGCAGGGTCAATTTGGTATTGTAGGCATTCAAGAATATGTTCTCGCTAGTCAGCAGTAGCATGTACATGTAATCATCTAGATATGTAGTATACAAATTATAGTTATGACAATTCTGTCGCCGTGAATTTGTAAGCAGCTGGCTTTGGTGCCATACCAGTTTATTATTCATACGAGCGTCACGATACTGTTGGCATGTCCACATGCCTGGTCCAGAGAAAATGACGATACTGTGCTCACTGTGCAGGCAGGTAGTAAGTTATGGTTGCAGCTTTGTTGTACATATAAGTACTAACATAATATTATACAATACATTCTAATAAAGGAAAAGAAGGATGCATACTACAGACAGAAATCAAGCTGAGGTAATATTTGTCAATACCTAAGACCACTGCAGTGTCAACTTCCTCTAGTTTTAGTCTATCAAAGCGATTTTTCCCATAGATAAGACACGTCTGACATCACCCCGCCGTCAAACAACTAAACACGTCGACAATAAGGGTAAATAGTTAGGATGTGTTGAGTGCAAATCAATGTGAAACAGCATGAGGACAAAGGGTACTCAAATATTGTACTTGGGGTCAAATCAGAGTCTAAGAGCTACATAATACTGGCGAATTTGCCTTGTCTTAGACTATGATTCCATGATGCCAAATCATCCACGTGTGAAGGCAAGGGCGACAAAAGGTGATCAAAATTATCATGGAAGATCGCTACACATTTCGATCAAATATTGAGGTACGTGCTCAAACAATGTCGACCTTGGCAAGCCGCTTATATCACACAATTGCTCCACCAACACCAGCGTGTTCTTCAGATCTGCTGCCAGGCGAGTCGGGTCCTCATTTTTTCCTTGTCTTCTTGCAGCATACATTTGCACTGACACGCGAATGAACTGTCCTACATATGCCATGAAGCTCTTCGCATAAGAAGGATGGAACTGCTTCAATAAAGTAGAGATGCCAGCAATAATTGGCCAACCATCGATAGGATAACCTTCCTTCACTTTTGACAGTGATGCAAATGTGGCATTGTATGACATCTTCGGAATGTACGTAATAACAAAAAATAACATGAGCACGGGCAATCCCTCGAGTGGATCTGTCTTCATGAATATTGTTCCCAGTGGATCACCATTACCAACTGCAACAGTCATGTCACAGATTTTCTTCACCTCATCAGGCTTCCCTCCTGGTGGCTGATGTGCACTCAGCGATGCTGCATTGTAGGTTGTTACTGCATGCTGCAACATTTTAGCATCCACTCTAGCACAGCGCTGGAGCTCAAAACGAATCATTCGCCGAAGAAGTTGAGCCTGACCCACTCTTCGAAAACAAGTTAGCATGGGAAGCATCAGCATTTCTGTCTTTTTGGAGCCAGATGCATAAATAGCGACCGCATTTTTAGGAGTCTTCCATTCAGGAAAGAGCTGCCGTCAAGTAGAACAAAAGTAATTGTTTCATAATTTGGGTTTAGTACAATGTAGTTCCAAAACTTAGAATTGTCAGACAAGCTCACCTCATCTCGCAACTGCTCGAGTAGCACACCTTGCTTTGATACATTGGTCCTGAAAAATTTGACGAACCGATGAAGCTCATGGAGTATTCTGTAGCTGAGCAGCCGGTCAATTCCAGTCAACCCATAAACCCCAATTGCTCGGCGAAGGAGGGAGATAGTATTCAATCCACACACCTCCGACCCATCACTCAGGAACCACCCGCTTCTTTCTAGAGAATATGTTGTATATTGAGCATCCGTAATTTTTATCAACATGGACACAATTCTTCCCATGAAATTGATGCAGGATGGCTCGTTTTGTGTTCTAGGAAAGCGAGGAATGGGTACAATATCTGATTGGAATTTGGAATCTGCATCAAGTACTTTCTTGAGAAGATATTTATTGACCTTCGGATAATCGTTTGAGAATGATGTTAGAATGCGACGGCAATTCGAAAGCTTGCCATGATATTGAAAAGATCAAGGTAACTCCATCTCACCTCTTGTTCCACGTTATATTTCATCACACGTGACAGCTCCTCATGCCACATCTTCAATCCATGCATACACACATAATCTTCAACGCATTCAAGCGCGCTCTGAAATCCTCCCAACCGACCTGAAAGAGACGCAAGAGATCTCATTGCAGCTGCATGGTGCTTGCCCATGGATGCAACGGTCTCAGAGTCAGCAGAAAAATCAAACTGGAGAAGATTATTTAATAGCTCAGAGGCATGCGAAACAAATTCTTTACGCAGGCCTTCATCCAACAATTTTCGTGGGTTCACTTCCTTTCCTCCAAGAACGGTATTCTCCATCTCAAGAATACCTGATAAGGGAAAAGCATAATATTGTAAAGAGGTCATTGCCAAAACTGCAAGCAAAACTGCAAGGAATAACAAAAACTCAAACACTGAGCTTACCATCAGCAAAGATCGAAATTTCGTGTGCCATCATGGCAAGCTTGTAGCGCTCGCCTAGCTGAGCGTATGCGATCAATTTTTCTCCCTGGACCTTAGGCGGTAGAAGTTTTAATCTTCTTTCCAGGATATCACTCTACAAATCACCAACAACGACATAGCAACAAAAACAATGACACCCGCGTTAGAGTAAGAATCATTAATAGAACGACAAACAACAATAAACACATGAACCGCATTGCAGCAACTAGTACACACACCATTTGCACCATTATGGCAAACACTGAAACAGGAACAATTTCGAGAACATTCCTTACAAATGAAACAAGTTGTAAGGAATAATATCCCGTTACCCTTGCCGCTTCTGGTGAATTGAGCTGTTTCAGGCGCTCCACTGGGCCATCTAACGAGCTCGAAAGCTTCAAGAAAAATCCTTGGAGAAGAGAAACATTGGAGGGGTCTTTCGAGATGCGAGAATGAATTATCTGCACGTACGCCTTCATGCTTTCGACACCATACGACATGTCTGAAATCCAACGTATATCTTCGCAAATATCTTCGTTTATTCCCACTGCTCTAGCCATTTGAAGCAGCATGCCACGAGCTTCTTGGAGGAAAGCCTTCACTTGAACATCCCTATCCACCAAGTCATACTGCTCAACCTCCTCCAGAGCCTGGACACACAGCTGAATCTTTCGCCCAGTGACAGTAAAGTGATCACCACTTTCATAGGCCAAATCTCGGATCTCACCCGCCATACTAGAAAACCATAAAATCAGACCATCGTGTCGAGACACTCGCGCCAATGTTTGATCTCCTTTAAAATAATCAGCAAGGTCATTCATCATGCCACAAGCCTGAGTGCGGCAGCTGATCCAAATAGTCTCCTTCTTCTCAAGCAGCTCATGAAAGATGTCTTTCAGCTGTAATTCAAGCTGAGATGTTAAAAGTATCAACGATACCACATGCGTATCATTCACCACAAAGTCGCCTTCCAACTTGGGATCCGTCGTGACTTTCTCCGTGGTGGCACAAATGATGGGATGATATTTTGCGTTTGCTGTCCTTCGATGAAGAACCCTCCAACGCACTGCAATATTGCATCTCCTCAGACAATTAAGCAAGTCGTGGCGATTGTCCAGCACAAATGCATTCGTCAATATTCCCATGGTCAAATAGGCACGAAGTTCTGCCATACACTGGCCGATCAATTTGGCATTGTTGATATGCATCTTCTTCACATTATCAACGGTTAGAACATTGTCCAATGCTGATTTGGCAGCGGGGAACCGGTTCCACTCCAAACTCAAGTCCGCGGTCATGCCTGCATAAACGTGAATAACATAATTATCATGAAAGTATTTATCCACAATTTCACGTAATTTTGCAGACTCCTCTCGAAGTACACTGGGATCAAAGAAAAGTATCACATACAGCATGGATGCCTGTCGTGATAAACGAGTCGATCGATGATCAATATTTGGAAATGCCGATGATTGCTGGTAAATGTCATCGGAGATGAGGCACCCGACCACATTCCGAATCAAGTCCACCGGCAATGGATAGCGCGTGAACAGTTTTTCCTCGTCCATGGGATATTTGTGGGAGCGATGGGATGCGAAACTGGCAGAGGACGCGGATGCTGGGGGGGTGATGCCTGTGGATTTGCACAATTTACAAATCACATCAATGCGTGAAATGTCTCCATTTCTTCCGAATAGGCGGAAGTATGCAATGATGAGTCTTTCACGGATAGGGCCCTACATTGGGTGGAGAAAAAAAATGTGCATGTTTTATCGATGAGGACGGGCTGTTCACAAAAGGTGCACTCTGAAGGAGGTTCTCAACAAAATTAGACTTACCGGCAACGAACATTCCATAGAAATCAACATGACTCCATACAACCAAACCGCCTCGCACAGCAACGCCCTCCCATCCAAATCCAACAAGACACTCTCCACGGTATATTGAATGTAAAACCCCTTGGTCAAGTCATCTACAAACCGATTCAACTCTTGTTGATAATTGTAGATGGAAAAGAACAGATCATAATATTCTTCAATCGATTGGCGATGGTTCACAGCGAATTCACGCTCCAATTCGAGTAAATTCTCCAATTCCTTTTCTTTCGTCGGGACATTGCCCGTATTGGCTTCGACGGCAAGGCTCGCCTCCCATTCCTCAGGATTGTGTAGGTAGGAAAAGTCAAATAGAAATGGAGCATATTTCTTGGCCTCTTCCATGTCGTTCTTACTGCTGCCACGATCGGCGGATGATAAGAACGAGTCCATATCTTTCGATTTGGATTCTCCAGTAGCACTGTTAGATTGAAAAATATTTAGAAACGACCCGAAAGCGCTGGGAACACGTTCCAACAAGATGCGAATATCGGCTAATATGGAGTGACCATTTCCGACGAGTGTGAGGAGAGTTTGTCCGCATAGATTTTCGGGGGCGAGGAAGGTGGACGACGATTGTTGTTGAGTGGTGGAGGTTCTGTTGCTGTTGCTGTTGGCGGAGGCGCCGGTGTGGTCTTCGCCGACGTATTTTTCGGACGCCATGGTGTCCTTCTTTGGATCAAGAATCAATTAAAAGCAGGGGGCTGGGTCGAGATGATTCCTCATAATTGTGTTCACTGTCTTTTAGGAGGACGAATGAAAATTGATGGTGACTGATTTTTGCTCAGATTTCCGCCATAGTCATGGTGGTCAGATTATTTAGGTATTTCCTACTGTGATGTTTCCTCTGGTGCTCTGTGTTGGTGCGGGTGCTTGGAGTGGTCCGAAGTCGGAAGGAAGTCCTTTTCCGTGACTCGTCATTTTCTACGTAGGATATCGTACGAAGCAATTGGACCGTTCCAACGGCGGGGCGTTTTCTTAGGGTCTCGGTGTCACCTCTCGGCTACGGCGGAACTATATATACTTATTGGCCCTGGAATCTTGATTAAATTACTAGAGCTCATCTAGAGTAAAACTCCCCAACCCAATACCNAATAATCCACAATCTTCACAAAACGCTAATACAACTTCAAGATGTGTAAGTGAACCATCTCCTGCTAAAGGCAAGAAAAAGAAGAAGATTCGTAGGCGAAGCCGTTTGCCTCAGCAATCCTGGATGAAGAAGTGCGAGATGAACATATTCGATGATGAACAAATCCCTCGGATTACTGACGACGGGATGACATCGACAAAAGCAGCTGCGGTAAAAAAGCCAGACAAGCAACACACGAAAAAGACTGCACGGATCAGCAATGACAGTAATATTAGGAGAATTCTACCATCCAAAGTAAACCAACAATCCTCATTTCCGAAACTATCCTCTTTCACGCCAGCTAGATCATCCTTGTTCAAGGACTCACCGAAACAGTCTTCCGAAGGTAATACAAAAGGTTCAGATTTCGAATCAAACGTCAAGAACTCGTCCGATGCCGGCTATAGCACGTGTAGTAGAAACAAATTATTGAAGTATGATGAGCGTAATGCTGATGGGAGGAAGGAAACAAATTTCACAGCATTGGACGACGGCAATTGGCACCCATATCCAGAAGCTATGCAAGTTGTCGAAGGTACCAAACATCAGTACGAAGAAAATATGCATGGAGACCAGCAGCAAAAATATGAAGCTGATAAGGAGAATTGAATTGTTAATACTCAAAATCTACTTTCTTCGCTTTCTTCATTCTCTGCCGCCAACTGCTGCTCTATGAGCAAGGACCGGAAGCTACGAAAGCCACGCGACAAAGCAATATTGATGCCAATTCAGAAGCGCCTGGATTGGGTGAAGATAATTGTGCAACGAAGATGGACGAGGATGATGGTAACATGTTTAGCATGCATGTGTTGATTCAATACATTACCGGTAATGCTACTCAGCACGATGTGGGTCCCTTTCTTCGATTGGGTCCATTGGCGTCGCGGTGTTCATCCAATGAAGAGTTATTAAGTCAAAAGGCTTCGCCGCATGATGAAGATGCTGAAGAAAATACAGATAGTGATGATGCAGACCTCGAAATTATGGATCGAGTTGATCATTTGTGTGCAAAAACGTGAGACGACGAGACGGGTCTTCCAATTCAAAAGATTACTGTTATTTGTGGCAAATCAGGTGAGTTTTCACAGTTCAGTAGATGGTATCATGATTCGTATGGAATATTATTCTAAATCCAAGCCAATAAGCTCCAAATTAACAGCCACGCGTGTAATTCAATGTGAGAACTTCGTTCTAGTACTAGATCGGCGGATGCCTTTAGTTCAACTTGGTGAGAAGAACTTTGTCTTTTCGGTTCCCGTGCCACGGTCGATCAAGACCACACCCTAGAAATAGAGCAATATTGGAGCATAGCTGTGAGGTTGACACATCTTCTCTCAAAGCGCACCATACCCTACGCTCTGGCCTTCACTGCTCACGCAACAGGAACGTGTTTCCCTTTAGAAAGTCTTCCAACGGTTGGCTCGCGACTCCGCCTTTTCTGTCTAAATCCTCGCCTTCTGATCCGTATCAGATTGTCCAATCATACTATCAGTGTGATAAAAGACTCAAGCATATTATGGTATGATGTGGTATCTTTTGGCATCCTACGATACCTGATCAGACAGGGACGAGGATGGGTCTTTGTTGCAACAAATAATTGTCACTTGATTTTTTTCGCGAATTGACCAAAGATTGCCGCTTAAACGCAGCATATGTATGGTTGTGCGTGAATGGAGCATGTATTGCTGTACACCTGTTGCATTGGTCCTTAATTGCACAAGAGTCAGTGAAGTAGGAAGAAGATGGTCATGCAAATAACGAGGAAATGATTGTCCCAGCTTTTGTATAGCTAGGTTGCAGTCCATCAATAAATTAAAAAGGTATTAATTAAGGCTGGGAAATGTTGGGCATTCCTGACGGCTCCAGATGGAAGATAGTACATTGNCTCTTACTTTTTCCTCGTCTGCCTCATCTTTACAAAAGAGCAAGCCATTTAATATTCCACAAAATATCCACCCGCAGATACCAACATTGAAAGCCTTTCTCCTACCTCCCAATTTTTCTATCAACAGCGCAATAAAAGCGGGTCCTATGCCACGGCCAAAATCGTCAAACGTGTTGAGAAGTGCAAATGCTTGCCCACGCATTTGAGGCATTGTTACGTTTTGAAGGGTTGCTTTCACTATTGGGCCAGTGATGCCGGAGAGGATACCAGCCAGGATGGATATCAAGCCAATCACGAAGAAATTTGACGTGCCATCATCGGTATCATTGCCATCCTTCTCTTCATTGTTATTGGAATCAAAGTTGTAGTTGATCAATCCCCACAAAGGAAAGCATCCAGTAATGGCAGCACCTGCCGATAAGATTGCTGGATATCGTGGACCATGGTGGACGTAAAGATAGGAGCTGCCNTAAAGATAGGAGCTGCCAACTCCACCGAACAAAGTGCCCAAAAAGTTTCCAAGTCCAAACACAAGGACAACAAGGGTTGCCCCCTCCACTGATAAGCCTCTGTCAGATGAAAGGTAGTCGTTTAAATATGTATTGATGATGCCCCTATCAGGTTGAGGAAAAGATGATGTTATGTTCTTTTGGTCCAATAAACTCTAACCAACACATGTCATGAAACTAATCCATATTCATACCTACTCCAATATTACTTCTTACCAAGGAATACATCCGGGTGCTCCTTGGAATATCCCCAATAGTACAGAAGGGCACTGTAATAGGGTCCTGAGTGTTAGTGTATGCGGTTGAATGGATCCGAGGTAATATTTTGTAAGACGACCACATGTCATATATCTCGTGTTTGTTGGAACATTGCAAGGGGAGCTGCCCGACGAGTCCTGATTGTTGAGTTGAGCGTATAGACCTTGCTCGGGCGAGTTTCCAGCGGCCAATGTGGTTTTAGAAGTTGCATGAGATGATCTCCTCGTCTTACAATTTAGATCATTTCCATTTTCTGATCCTTCATTGTCCCTCCCTGCCATTTCAACTTGACCTTCTTCGCCCTCAAATAATTCACCATTTCGTAATATTGCTAACCTATCCAACGTTTGTTTCTCTCCAGCCCCTCTCTCCACCTCTGGAATACACATCCAAACCGCCACAGCACAAATCATGGCAAGCACACTGACCACCAGGAAAGGCATTCGCCATCCATACCTCGGTCCCAATAGGCCAGCAGCACCCTGTCCAATCGAAATGCCAAAACCACATCCCATACTGATTGCACCACTGACGTATTCTCGTTCTTTGGGT
>JAZGVS010000589.1:0-13497 GCA_037356235.1 Bacterosira constricta
AAAATAAAAGATCTTTCCAAAAAAGTTACCCACAGAGTAGTTTGTCTGCTTTGTTTTGTTTCCCGATTTCCTCCTCAAATGCACCATCATAGTTGCATTGTTTGTTGTTAAAATACCTCTTCAGGTATGTACCCCATGGCACACGGCACCCTTGGAAGTGTTGCAGTGATTTTTCGTTTTCGCCTCAAAGTTGTTGGTTGTGGTACCAAACGGACTTTCCCGAATGGAATGGTACCATTTATTGACGTTTTGTTTGCGTCTTCTGTTGGCGATGGCAAACGGACTTTCCCGATTGGAATGCCATCACTCTTGCTTTTACTTGATTTGATGGCGGTGGTCGGTTCTATTGATGATGGTGAGGTCCCCCTCACCCTTGGACGTGGCCCTGCCTTTAAAGGATGGATGAGCGTTGTCGCTGATGAGCGGAGACGTTGGGCAATACGCCCCAAAATACATGCCTGATGGAGCATGGCTGGGCTTGCACAGTTGGTCGTTGCAGCGATCGGCTTGGCCGTGGTTGGGCGGCAGCTGGCTTCCGTTGCCACTTGCTGTTCGTGGGGCTTTGTTTTTGGCGTAGCGCTGCCCCATGCGCTCCGGACGATTGGGCAATACGCCCCATGGCACATGCGTGGCGGAGCATGGCTGGGCTTGCCGGGTTTGTCGTTGCGGCGATATCGACTTGGCCGTCTTCTTGCGGGAGTTTTTTGTTGACGCGGGCGCTCCTGAGCACCGCGGAGAAATGTTCATCACTGTTAGAACCGCTGAGCAGCGCAAAGCAGGCGAGAACAGTACCGTCATCAGCTATGCTNTGTTAGAACCGCTGAGCAGCGCAAAGCAGGCGAGAACAGTACCGTCATCAGCTATGCTGAGACGTCACTCAAACTAGACAGAAGTAGCATTGATACTAATCATTAAGTTAGGTGATGAACATTAATGTTCATCGTATTGCTACTTGTTGCTATTCGTTCGGTGTCCGTTGCCCCGGCAACGGCTAATTGCTTGACGGTTTGTCCGTCATCCGTAGTCGTCAGTAATGGCGGGATCAATATGAATCCCAGATTCTAGCACGTGAATCCCTCGGTTGCCGCCCATTGTTGATTGTTCTTTACCTTTAGAAGAAGGATCCACACCAGCCGCGACCGGATATATTTCTCATTGATGGGGAACAAATCTCATTAAAGAGATTTATTTCTCAGCGCTGAGGAAATTATCTCATCGAAGAGATTTATTTCCAATCGATGAGAAATAAATCTCATCAATGGGAAATAAGTCTCATCGATGGGAAGTGAAATCACTAAACAATTCGATTAACCCTACAAAATATATATGTACCTATCCTATTTACGTACCTTATTTAAATCCGGGATCTTGCTGGAGAAAAATCTTTTGTTGCACTTACTACATATTTCAAAATTGTTTTTTTACCTTATTTATGTGATTTCTTACATGGATTGGTAATAAATCTTTTGGTTGCTCGTTGTTCATGTAAGAAATCGATCGCGCCAATATTTGTACATAGGAGCCCATAGGATCATATACCACAGTGCTTTTTATTGCTGATTGCTGAGCTTCCCATCATTCCGTTGCCCAGAATTATTGGCATCACCGCCACCCCGTAGCCAGTAGCCAATTGTCATCGTCACTGCACTGCTTTCGGATGAATCCCCATTGTTCTTCTCTACCCTTGACCTTCTCCTTCCTCGAGTATGGCAACAGTTCAGCAGCGGCTCCGACAGCTGCTTGGGACATTCACGAGCGAGCGCCCTCATCCTAGCTTGGGGGGGAATTCGTATGCAGACGAGTTACGGGAGGAAGTCATCACTCGGTACCAACTGGGCATGCCATTAGAAACCCCGGATTTAGACGCACTCCGGGAGGTGTATGCCTATCCAAGCATGCAAACTTGTATGCGTTGGATTGTACAGTTTGATGAAGTTGGGCATTTTCGGCCAAAATGCGCAACAGGGAATCACGAAGCAGAGAGGGAGGTTTTGGGACAGTCTCTTGTCCGGCTTGCATTGTATCGGGTGGTTCATCCTGAAGCACCAATTGCTCATGCACGGGCATTCATTTTCAATATGAATCCTAACCCGACAATTGCTCCTTTCTCTCCCTCCGCAATTGTGAGCGCAGAACAACTCCTTGGCCTCAGAACAAAGAGGTCTGCTACCACATGTGAGAGAGCCTATTGGAGAATCAATCTCCACAAGAGGGACATGTTTTGGGATCTTGACTACCCTTTTGGTAGAGCAAATGTATCTACTCGGGACATGATTGATATGGATCAAGCTGGTATGAAAATCGAGGCATCGAATCCCCGGTTTGGGAAAGCAGTGTCTTGGGAGAGGTGCCATTTCGATGGGGCATATAATCGTGACAGAAAATTGAATCTCATGATGGCTGTCACTGCTGACCCTGTATATGACATGGAATGGCATGATTATTGGCCCCAAGAGGAGGGGGGGACAAATTTGTACAGAGTGTACACATTCTTCGAACGAATCATTGACCAGCTGGATATTGATCACCCGGGGCGGTCATTCTGTTTCACAATGGATAATCTGAATATCCACCACAATCAACTATTGCTTGATCTATTCACAAGCAGAGGGCATCGATACCTTTTCCGTGCTCCGTACTGGTCAGTGGATGGACCCATGGAATACATATTCAATACAATTCATGTTTTACTATTGATGCACTTTAGGAATATTCAAGATCTAGCAGAGTTGGGCAACCGCCTCGACACAATTATTCCTCAGCTTGATGGCTTTCTAGCTTATTTTTTGCATGTACGATTTCCAAACAATTAATTTAGATATACTGAATTTATACTTACTACAAATAATATGGTAACACGTGATACATGACTACGTGACACCTCTCATTCTCTCTACATAGCTGAACTTTCACCTATATGAGTAAACCTTCCACGTGTAACTTGTTTATCCTTTTGAACTTCCAGCACTGTTACGTGACACATCTCATTCTCTCGACACCTCAATTCTCATTCTCTCTCATCTCTCATTCTCTCTCGTTTATGCCATTGCATCGCATCACTGAGAACATCGCATCATATCCCATCACTGAGAACTGCTGAGCGTATCGCCATGACACATCATGCATGACACCTCTCATTCTCTCTCATTCTCTCTCGTGTATAAACCATTGCATCACATCACTGAGAACTGCTGAGAACAGTGCATCGTATCACTGAGAACAACTGCTGAGCGCATCGCATAGCATCGCTGAGATCTGCTGAGAACATCATGGATATGGAGGATAGTGACTCATATTCTTCTTCTTCTTCAGAAGAGGAAGTGCTCACGGTCGACGATTTGTCGGATGAGTGTATGTTGTGTTTGAACGAAGAGACTACCATATCGGACGTTCAAGCAGATTATCGAGAGGACTTCTCAACATTGAATGGCTTGGATCAGTCCGTCTTTGACGACGATTTCTATAGAACCAAGATTCAATTCTACAAAGATTGTGAGAAGGGGGAGGTATTTAAGAAAACAAAACTGTGTGGTCCTTCTCTTGACATCATCATCAATCTAATTGAATGGAAGCGCCTCCACTTTTTATGCAAGGAATATTTGGTACCATACTCTTCTTGTGGAGATCATTTGGATTATTTGAAGAATGCAAAATACATTGACAAAAGGACGAAAGATATGCTGTTTCAGATCTATTCTTTGGATAGCAGCCAAACATGGATTCATTGCAGATCAATAGTATTTGGGGATATGGTGTTGAATAAATTCAAGGCATGGTGTAATGAGACGATTTCAGGGATGAGGTATCAGTACCATAAATCTGTCGTGTTTTGGGAAGAGGAAACAGGTATCAGAATCACGCCCATGAGTGGTCATATCACCAATGTTGGTGTGGCTGGGGCCAGCTGGGTGTTGTACTCTATCAACCACTTGCCTAAGGTGCTGGGTGGTTAGCGGATTTACTGGAGCATTTCCAACCATGTTCAGGGCTTGAGCCAAGGCGCCTTCGTTGCTGACATTACCTACGACCGAAACACCTCTGGCAATACCTCCATCATTTGTCATCCGCCGATAGTACTCTGCGGAAGTACGCTGCTGGTTGAGGTTGACATTTGTGTTCTGTTCGAGCCATTCGGAAGATTGGGCTCGCTGATTTGGGGCATCCCTTTTCTCCAATGAAGAGACAGTCATGATGGTCGTATACTGGTCCAAGGGGATGAATGCTTGACACACACACAAACAAATCGGGCATGATCCATTGCGGAACCTGACTCCTTTCCAAACACACCCAACAGGACATTGCTTGCCCTTCCTCGGATCCGAGAAAAGACTGCCACAGTGGCACCTCATGTGCCGCTTAACAGTCTTTGGAGAAGAGGGCATTTTTGTCAATGGTTGATTTGTGACAGGACACATTGGCTGAGGCCCCTCGTCGCGCTTCCAGGCCTTGAACTGTTTGCACAGTTCCACGTACGTGCTCAAAGTTAGCGTATTGTCGGCAACGACCGTGGCATTTCCCGGGGGTTGATCGATGAAGGGGTGATTGCAATTTTTGTTTGGGCAGAAGGGGTACTGACGAGCGTCGAGCTTAGTTCCACCACCCTCGAGATGTCCACGAGCTTTCTCTCCAGCAGGCATAGGAACTGATTTCCATGACTTGAATTTATTCACATTTGTTGATACAACATCAGAAGCAAGATCCTCAAATCTAGTCATGATGTCGATGAATGTCCGCAAAGAAGTTGACCGTGTCCCCCCCGTGTCAGACCGCAATGTCTCAACCTGTTTGAAAATCATCCAAATGTCCACCAACTTTTCAATACGATTGAATTTTCCAGGCCTTGAACCTGGGGGATGAGTCAATTCTGCGTCAATTGCCTTCTTCATACCTGCATGAAGTTGCGGATTCCCTTGTTGGACAGTTTCCAAGATGCTTGTTTTACGTCCCATTATGGAATCCAGAACTGATTTTGCGACTGTGGCACTTAATGAATCGGCGTTAGCCTTGGAGTCATTTTTGTTCATCAAAAGAACCATCTGTGTTCGGTGACAGAGAGGATCAATTCTATCCTCTACTGGTACCGGGAGAAGGGCGGCGAATCCGGGGGCGAATACTCCGGTTGAAGTTGAGGCCGACAAAGGTGCAGAGGATCTTACACCGGAGGCGGATGCTGATGGGAGATCAGGTGCTGTTGCTGTTCCTGTTGAAGTTGAAACTACCACAACTTCCACACGAGAGGAGGCCGATGATGCAGTATGACGGCCACCTTGGGCGAGAGGGGGGGAGTCGTCAACGTCAAGAATTTCAATGGGTTGAGTAGAACGAGCACCACGGAGCCTAGAATCCCCGCCACGGCCATTACGACTACGACTACCACTATCTTTCCCTCCATTGCCAGTGTTACGACCTCCACGGGATCGGTGAGGATTCTTTCTGGGCATCTCTCGAAGTTGTCGAAGCGTTGACACTGAGTTGGTGAGTTGGTGAGTTGTGAATGTCATTGAATGCTCAGCAATAGCAAATAAGAGCACTGCGGTATGATCCTACGGGCTCCTACGTACAAATATTGACATGATAGATTTCTTACATGTACGACGAGCGATCAAAAGATTTATTACCAATCCATGTAAGAAATCGTATAAATAAGGTAAAAGAATCAATTGATTTGAAATATGTAGTACTACTGGTGGGTTGATGGTTGGCCAGATGACGGGCACCCATGGTCATGGTGTTGCGTGATTTTTAGTTGTGTCACGAAAAAAAATCGACAGAGTTTTTTAGGTACTAGTTCCTACGTGAATCCTACGGTACAATACCCCATCAGAGCGGATAAAAAATGGCGGGAGCAGATATGTGTACGAAGCTGAAAGCTGCTGCGTTTCTGACAGACAGAGACAGACAGCAAGACAAAAAGTGATCTAAGCTTCGTGCTATCGATATAGTATTCTAACTTATCTCGTACACGGTGGCAAAACGTGAATTTCACGTTTTGGTAGCCAACAATCAACCTCAATCAACAACAACGTCCAACAACCAACAACCAACGCAGTCATCCTCACGATCATGGCCGACGACGAATTCGACGACGATATTGATTGGTCATCCATACAGCTGCCGATGCCAATGGTGACGCCATCAAACAAACGGCCGCGGCTCGACCACGAAAATAATGACGACGAACCATCATTGCTGCAAAACTTGGCGATGGCTCCCGAATTCGGCGTCGCCGCTCTAGACATGGATGATCCAGCTCTTGACGGCGAAGAAAAAGAGGAAGACGAAGAAGTGGGAGATGCATTGCAATTGAAAGCGATCGAGCTAGCGAAACATGGCAACAATATATTCCTTACTGGGAAGGCTGGGACGGGAAAATCATGGGCCACCAAAAGGATTGTCAAATGCTTCGACGATGATGACAAAATCATTCATGTTACGGCTCCTACTGGAATTGCTGCTATCAACGTTGGTGGAATGTAAGTTTACTCTTTACGGACCCAAAACCTTCCCCCAAAATTGGTTCTTATCAATATCGACTTCCGTTCATATTCACAAAAAAGGACCATTCATCGTTGGGGTCGTTTTCGGCTGGGAGAACATTATGCGGATTTCAATAACATGATGTCAAAGGACACAATGAAGAAAATAAGCAAGGCAAATGCGCTGCTGATTGATGAAATCTCCATGTTAGATGGACAATTATTTGATGTATTGGAGTGTATGATAGCAATAATTCGGAATTATGATGCTGTTGCAGAAAGGTTGAAAAAGATCAAAGAATTATCAGGAAGTGAAAATGTTATCATGAGTGATGCGATGCTGGAATTGCGATGGGATGCAATTTCAGAGAATGGCTTGGGCGACATCCCTCCGTTTGGTGGACTGCAAATGTTGTGTGTCGGAGACTTCTATCAGCTGCCTCCTGTTCCAGCTGGGTTTGATGTATTGATGGAGAGTGAATACTCGAAAGAAGTAGGCTATGATCTGAAAATTGGCAGGCAGGGGACATATGCGTTTGAGAGTCATGCTTGGCATCAAAGCTCTTTTCAAACAATAGAACTTACGGAGGTTCATAGGCAAGCCGAAAAGGACGGCCTGTTTGAGCTTCTCAATGCCATGCGTGAAGGAGGGTCCGTAGCAAAACACGATAAGACACTGAATGCGCTCCAGTCACCTTTGTCCCAAAGGGACGATGGATTAATTCCAACGGAACTGCACTCAAAAAACTACATCGTTGACAGAAGGAATACTGATGAGCTTCACAAACTGCCTGGTGATTGTCATGATTTTCTATCTCTGGATGAAGTGGAGCTTTGCGATGAATACAAACAAAAGATCTCAACGAGCAATGACTTGCACCGAGTCAAAAATGACTTGAAATTATTCACTCAGTATGCCCAAGATAATTTCTTTGAGAAGGATTGTCGTGTTGCACATAACATAGAACTGAAGGAAGACGCACAAGTTATGCTGTTGTGGAACCTTGAATTCAACGCGAGACTTGCGAATGGAAGCAGGGGAGTGCTGAAAGGTTTTTTTCCTGCCAAGGGTTACTACCATTTGATTGAACAAGAGATGAGAAAACGGGAGGGGAAGTGCGAAAGTGATGAAGACGATGCATCTTGTGAACAACCGAAAGAGCTTGCTCTATCTGAAACGCCTAGTAAAATGTCTCAAGACTCTAGCACCGATGAGAAAAGGAACCTTCAGAAGACGAGTCAAGGATTTGACTTTTCAAATGTTGACACAAAGCTTATCAAGGAGATTAGTGACCATGTAGCCAATATGGGTCGTGAAGTCATCGAAAGAGAGATGCAAGAGATGAGAAAGGTACTTGGATCAACTATAATGGAACTGCCATATATTCATTTTGCAAACGGAAAAAGGCGTATCATTCGGCCGCAGCCTTTTACAAAAGAGTTCAAAGGAGTTGGAATAGCTACAAGGTGGCAAATTCCATTGACATTGGCTTGGGCCATCTCAAGTAAGTCGAAAATAACAAATTCCAAGATTATCATGAAAGTTTTTGATCAATCTAACAAATTCAAACACAACTTGTTCCTATCTCAATAGTTCACAAATCACAAGGTAATTAAACCGCACTTATAGTCGTGCCAGAAAGACACCGCGTTCTTGTTTCGAGTTCTAACTGAGATCATTTTTGCTCTTCTTCTCTCATGAACACAAGGAATGACCATTGAATATCTTCATGTTGATCTTGCAGATTGCTTTGCTATCGGCCAAGCATATGTCGCTTGCAGCCGAGGAAAATGCCTTAACTCCATGACTGTGAAGCATTTCAAGCCAACTGAAATCAAGACGAGTGAAAAGGTGAAGAAATTTTATCACGCAGTTAATCATGGTAAACCGTATCCTGGTGGGACGTGGGCTGACACCATTGCCACTTTTGATGTAGGTGCAAAGAAAGATATGGAAAAGATGAAGGTTTTACAACGCCACTACAATGATGCCACGCCTTGCAACAAGTGTGGGACGATGTGTGTTGTTCGTCAGATAAAGTCGACTCGAAATAACAATCAAGGCAAATTTTACATATCATGTCCGGCTGCCCGTAAAGAAAAAGGCCATACATGGGAGATGGTGAACACGCTGCCGCTGAAAGAGAACGCAAGTAGCGCGAGCCAGCAGTTGAGGTTCCTGACACCTGGAGTTGACGGAGCGATT
This sequence comes from Bacterosira constricta, assembly GCA_037356235.1. Lineage (NCBI taxonomy): Eukaryota > Bacillariophyta > Thalassiosirophyceae > Thalassiosirales > Thalassiosiraceae > Bacterosira > Bacterosira constricta. The sequence goes on from JAZGVS010000589.1 coordinate 8,683, forward strand.
GAGGGTAGACTTGAGGAGAAGCGATTTGTGTCGACAGGCACTTTTTCAGAGCTGGGTGGAGGTGAGGGTTTGAAACTCGGGAAGGACAACTTGAAGAAAATGATTGAATCGTTTGGCGGCAAGATAACTGGTTCAATCTCTGGCAAGACGAATTATGTTATAGTTGGAGATGAACCGGGAGCAAAGTGTTTGGAGAAGGCTGAGGCAAAGGGTGTACCAATCATTGATCGTTCTACACTTCACAAAATACTGATGGGCGAATCAGAGCTGCCAACATCAGGAAGAGATGCATGTTCTCAGCCTAGCATAAAAAAATTCCTCAAATCTGAAGTGTTGGAAGTTTAGGGTTTTGTGTGTTGTTCATGTTCCATAAGTATAGATAGCTGTGTATTATCAAGTTGATTGATTGTCTAGCTGTAGCATTATCTATTGTTCATTTAGGCGTTCGTTGAATCAAATTTGTATGATCCAGTCTTGAGGCTCTTCATATCCTGTCGTTGACCTCGTCCACGGTTGGGGTTGCTGCCATCCCTGCCATTCTTATTGTTTCTGTTATCGCCTCCTCGGCCACGACCTCTTCCTCCATTGTTCCTGCTCCCACTTCTCCCACCACGACCGCCTCCACGACCGCCTCCACCCATAATCTTTGGCGTGACACTAGGATCGACGATTGGAGATGGATAGTCCCGCCCAGGTCCAATCTTGACACCGCACTCTTCCATCAAGACATCGCTCATCTTCCACGGCTCGTGGACAAATTTATCAGGAACATCCTTCAATTCCGGGCACCAAAGTCTCACGTAATCTCCACCGAAATCGTAATCCTTTGATTGCTTCACAATATTAAACCGATTCAAGCGTCCGCCAGTCATGCCCGCACCAGAGCACCAATTGCCCCAGTTGGAATGAACATCATGATCCAACAAGGTTTCTTCAAAGTAATCTGCTCCATGTCTCCAATCCATATTCATGTCAATTGTGAGGAAAGAGCATACATTCTGCCGGCCACGGTTGCTCATGAAGCCCGTCGCCGCGAGCTCACGCATGTTGGCATCGACCAATGGATACCCCGTCATACCATCCTGCCAAGCTTGGATACGCTTGGGATCCATGCCCCATTTGCGCTTATTGACGTGATCTGCTTCACCAATTGTACCAGCAAGATGAAAGATTCGGTCACCTTGTTTCTTCGCAAAGAATTTGAAGTAGTCTCTCCAAAGCAACTCAAAGACCACCCAATACGTGCTCTTATTTTCCACGCGCATTTTCTCATACCGGCGGCATTCTCGTGCAATGTATCGAGGTGATACATTGCCATGAGCCAACCACGGTGAGAATTTGGTACTGTAATCAGACCCGATCATACCATTGCGCGTATCAAAGTAGATCTTCAACAGATCCTTATCCCAAATGTAATCCTTTACACGGGCAAGTGCAAAGGTTTCACCACCGCGATAGTTCTCCGGCATGGCAGTGCGCGAGTCAACAGCGGATACAGAATCAATATCTTCTCGGGAGTATCCCAAATCAGCCAGCTTTGGCATGTAATCTAACGAAGCGTGGCATTTGCTCTCATCCACGATGCTCTTGACATCCTTGGGCATTTTGAGCTCTGCATCGCTGGGCACATCTAACGGAGCGCCAATCTCACAATTCTTCTCCACCTTGTTACGGAATGGAGTGAAAGTGTCTGGAATACCCATGACATCTCCATCGAATGGCAAAGTGTCTGGATCATACATGGTCGATCCCCATACCGTCTCAAAGTTGAATTTGCTCCCTTTGGACATGGCCTTGGCAAGTTCGGCACGTACTGCCTTGTCGACATTCAGTTCCTCCGAACACACCTCTTCCTGACAGATCACATTCACATTCACTGATGATTGTGCAAGTGCACCCTTTGCCAGCTCTGCCAACACCTTCTCGGGCTTGCCAACTGCCACGATCAAACCACTCCCTCTCTGTTCCAAACTACTTCGCAAATCGGCAATGGCATCCAATACGAATAGAGCACGTCGCGGTCCGCATTTTTGACATCCCAAATCCGATCGGACATTGGAACCGTAAATTCGCGATGTGTCGAACACAAACACGGGAAGAATGCCGGGTGATGCCGTTGATGATTGGGGGGCTGGGGCAGCTCCAACTACTTTCTTGGCTTTCTTGCCAGCGGATAATTCGACGGTACGGCATAGTGCTGGATTGTCATGTAGGCGGAGATCGGTTTGACGAAACCAGTGAATATTCAGTGGGCGAGCGTTGCTGTTGTCACCATTGGTGCTGGAGGCTTTGGCCATGGTTAGTGTAGAAGATGAGCGGAGAGTGTTGATTCCACGATTGTCGATGGACGAGCGGAGATTATTGCTGAACGAAGCTGCTGATGTCGCCGATGGAGATGAAATAGATGTTGCTGCCGCTGACGTAGTTGGGATGAAGGATGAAATGTGAGAACTGCTGGCGGCCAAGCTACAACGAGGAAGGATGGAGAAGATGATTAGACTGCGAAACTTCATCGCCGTGTTCTATTACTGCAGGGACGATCGTTTTATGACCATGTGAGTTGATGTCTGTGCCATGGTTAATAGCGGTGATAGAGCTCATTTACTCCACAGCACCACATGCATTTTGATTTTGTGGTCGGAAATCACTGAGTCACAAATGTATACTAATTCCTTACGGATTCCTATGGTAGCTATTGCTATCTTCAGTATCTTTGATGAGTCATTTTATTTGGTCGACTCGCTTATGAGCCACGTGCCTGGTGCACTGGTGCCACGTCGTATCGTATTGTAATTGTACCACCATCCTCCACCACCAACATCCCAATCTATCCCAATGACGTATTCTGACTGTATAATTTCATGATCATAAACCAAATATTACAATACACACTTCTTTTTAGCTTGACAATGGTGTCCTTCAAAGCAGCAGCCTCTCTACTCGCACTCTCTGCCTTGCCTACTTCGCATGGCTTTACTTCGTCTCATGGTTCAGCCGCCACACGATCGGCGAGGCCACTTTATGCCACAGAAACATTCCAAAGATCGTTGCTCGAGGCGCAACTCGCGAATGGTTCTGCACCTTCATCTACTGTCGATGAAGTTGTGACCGCAGACAACGTTGTTGTCACCGAACCGGCTGTTACCGCCACTGCCACTCCATCATTACCATTAGTCGATAACATGGCAACCCTAAACTCAATCCTGCGCATAGCCGCATCCACCGATCGAGGCCAATACGCCAAACCATCCCAAAAAGACCAAGTATCGCAACTAGTAAATTCCCTTGAATCCAACGCACCCAAACATGATTCCAAAGATGATGGCAATGCGACCATTCCATCTTACCTAACTGGAACATGGGAACTCCTCTATTCCAACACACAACTATTCCGATCCTCGCCCTTCTTCCTCGCGGGACGTTCTACCTGCAAAACACCGGATGAGGCAGCACAGTACGATTGGTTCTGCGAAATGCATCGAGCGGCTCTTGCCGTCTCAACTATTGGCGTAGTGCGTCAGGTCGTCACATCGGAGGGTAAATTGATTAATGAATTTGAAGTCAAAGTTGGCGCTATACCCTTCCTATCGGACTTTTTGTCACCGTTAAAATATTCGGGTGGATTACCATTGACAATTGATGGTGCCATTGTAAGTACTGCCGATGCCACTCCAACATCATCTGTATTTGCAACAGAAACAGAATGGGAACTGTTCATGGACACCGTTGAGATCAAAGGCTCCAATATTCCATTTCTGAGAAAGATATTGGATTCGGATACAGTTGCATTGAAATCAAGAGATTTGTCAAAGGTGTTGGAGGACAATGTGGAATCGTACGAGGTTCCCAAGCCTGTGTTGAGGACTACGTATGTTGATGAAAGTATGAGAATAGTTAGGGATGAAGATGATAATGTATTTGTTTATGGGAAAGTGTCAGAGAGTGAAGAGCCTACGGATTATTCGAGTGTGTTGCCTGATTTGGGTGTTGCTTCTTTGTTGGAGGGATTCAATGATGCTGTTGCCAAGATTTACTTGTAATATAATAATATGGTGCACTGTTTATGTTATCTTTGTTTGTTATGTGACCAACGATATAATATGATAAGTGAGTATGGCATGGTAATGGGAGTGGCTCTAATTACAAATATAGTTTTATAATTCGAGTACAAACCGGTCCGCATGTATTATTTATTGTTTTCGTAATCTATGCCCAATCACCGAGTTTGTCTTGGCCTGTAGGTGTGTATGCTGTTTCTGTGCAGAAAGATAGAACATACCAAGTGACTAAAGTGAATTGTTTGAAAAGAAAGGACGAATGCATCATTATTCAGGAAAAAGAGTATCTGGAAAATAGCAACACAAAATAAAAGGTTGGTCTTGGAAACGTACTATAAATCAATTGATACGTTCCTGCTGAGAAAGTTGAGTTTATTTCTCATGCTATTAACTCTCTATCAGACAAAGCACGGCCTTTCGCGAGCTTGAGCATTACGGTTTGCAGCAAGGTTTGCTGCGGCTTTATCCCTGTCTTTATTCTTCATTTCTTCTACGGAATTTGAAGGGTCATATTGCCGGAGATGGTGGAATTTAATCATGAGCAATTCCTATATCACATTGCTGCAACGCAAATAATCATTATATTGACTCACGTAACCTTTTACAGAGACAAGTACTGTATTTCACGAACTCAAGCCTGGTCTGCGGCAGCTTTGACCCTATCGTCACTCTTCATTTCATCTATGGAATCTTGGTAGGCAAGTAAAGTCTTCTCATACTCATCTTTCGTCACATGCCGAACCACAAATCCTTCTTT
>JAZGVS010000590.1:0-13444 GCA_037356235.1 Bacterosira constricta
TCAACACATGGAGTCAACCAGGCCAACCACGTAGAACATGGTTTGGTGGTACGCGCATCTTTTAGTATCTAAACCATCCTATCTTAAGCTGATTGACGTTAAGTAATATGTATAATTAGAGAGATTAGTTATCATATTAGATAATTCATATAGAGTTTCTACCTACTGGTTTCGCGTCATGTAGAATGCGTAGAAAAGATACCAGAAAACGACTGGTCCTCTTCCCCCTTAATTGGATTATAAGTCTAGTATGAATCCGGACGCTCAAGTAATCTTTTCGAGTTTGCCAAGAATTCATTTTATAAGTGGACAACAAATGATCTTTGGCCAAAGATACCCCAAAAACACATACCAGAATTTTAATCAATGATGCAACAAGTACCATGACATTCCTAGGATCTGACAGATTTAAAAGAGGAAATTGTACATGCACAAAGAATATTCATGTTATTGCTCATACTGTCAACTAGTTCCAATCAAGTCTAACAAATATAAATGACATTTCTCTTCACTGGACATTTTCCTGTCATTCATTCTCTCAAAGCTCATCTTACCAAATTACCAAAGAAGGCTATGGTAGTTTATTATGACAAGATTGTTCGGTTTCCGGTGGAGTGCTTTGACACCGCCTCACCAGGGGCCAGCCCATCTTCGTACGCCGCTAGGATATCTTCAGCAGTAAGGGGCTCATTTGTAATTGGATCCACGGCACGTCCCTGATAGATTCTTCTAGCAATCTTCAAATCATCCCAGAAGATTTTCTTGTTCACTGGCAAGACTTCTTTTGCTCTGAACATTAGAGTGGCACCAAGTGCTACGCAAATTACATTGGCACAAGTCAGCATGAGAGATATTATTCCCATCTGATGGAAATTATGTCCTCCTTTATTCAAATAAACGATTCCGTCCTTGATCACTTCTAAGTTTTTATGTGGAGACTCGTATTCAAAGCTGAAACCGGACCAATCTTCTCCTCTCATTGCAGCTACGATAAACATCATACCACAATTGACTAAGAAAAAGAAAATTATAAATGAGAAGTCAACACAAAAATCACTTTCTCAACATGGTTCTACTTGCAAACACATCTTTACTTACCCGCTGGTGGAAGAAGCGAAGCGCTGATTGCAACACCCACAAGGCTTGACGTCTGGTCATCTAGCACGCTTAGAGCTACGCCCAAACCAGAAAAAAATGCAATGGGAATACCTGCTAGGAACGTAGTGCGCGTTCCACGGCTGGTCATTTCTTGAGTTGGCCACTCTTCGGCCATATATGTCCATTGGCAAGTGACTCCTGCGGTTTGAGAAAAGATGGCATGTGCACGATGCATAGAACTCTTTGTTATGACTTACTAGCTTTGATAGAAATGCAATGCAACAATACAAGAAATACAACTTACCAATGATGAGGCCAAAAACAATGCAAACAATGATAGATAAAATTTCATTCCTTGCCGAACGTTTAATGAGAGGAAGATCCCAAATGACCAGACCGTAGCTCATACCAACTTTTATATACAAAGAAATCAAGTTGTGTCAGTGCTACCACGGTGTATGAGGTTATGCAATTCGATATACCGCAAAAGAAATGTATCTTACCTACTGGCCCCCTGCATAGGTGGCACGCCAAAGAAATATATGTGAGAAACACCACCACCAGTGATATACATTATATCAATGGAGGGCGAGAAAGCTAAATCCACTTACATGATGGGAGATAGCAACATGGAGGAAATCACGGTAGTAGAACTATCAAGCGCCAGACCCAGTCCAGCGACGACACTCGCCACCATCAAGAGGCAAGAATAGTTAAAGTCCCATCTGACTCCATCCGAAATCTTCTCATGCATCTTCATAATACATATTGGGAGAGACCATAAAACAGGCACATGATGAAAAAATCAAACAAAATATTGCAAGAATTCAAAAGATTGGAGCGGCAGGCATCTCTATGAACGACGCACCTTTCTGATACGAGCGACTTGCTCCATAGTAACTGCCCCCTTCGTGTACGATCCCTTGAAAATGAGCCTTGACAAATTATAGAGGAGAGTTATGTGTGATAGATATTGAGTATGAGCATGAAACGAATAATACATAGCACACTGACACTGTGATTGAGCAACCTATATATGTATAGGGTATCAACTAAAACGTACTTGACATCATGCCTATTGACTCTCCTACCTCCCACCGTCCTTTCCGTGTTACTAGTAGTAGATTTTTGCTGTGTTCCATGTGTTGCATACTCGTCGGGGAAGGTGACAGTGGAGAGGTGCGTTTCCTTCGTCTCACCCGAAACGGCGTCGGGGAGATTCGGCGGTACTACATCCGGCAATATATCACCGTCTTGGTCGTCGTGATCGGATCCGTTTTGGAAGCCCATTTCTATTGAATCGTCAGGAGTACTCATGGTCTTTTAGAGTCTAGCTGGTGCTGTGGCAACGACAGGTATGAAGATGCAAGAGAGGGTCTGAAATAATATGTGGCATGAGGCATAACACGAACACGAATGGTGAATGGGACGCGAACATGCGAATGGGATGAGGGATGATGAGAAGAGGTCTGTGATTTTGATTTTCTGGAAGTTCTTTGGCAACCCAATGATCGAAATTAGTCTGAAAATGGCGGGAATGTCACCAATTTTGTCGAGACGACAATTTCCCGTATCGAACTTCAACTTCAAGTTGTCGGTTTCCCCATTGGTTTCTTTCGGATCAAGAAACAACGAAGATGTAGTGAACACTCCCCCCTTTCATCGTAATGTATTGGTGAAAATTCAGCGAATATATTCAAGAATCAAACCGTTGGCGCGCGACAGAAGATCAGCGATCGATCATCAACCAAGCAACCTGATTCAACTGGACTGGAGAGACGAGAGACAACAAAAACATTATAAGTATATTCATTCACCCCAACAAGACATTACATCGCCACCATGACATTGGCATCCGATCAAGCCTCGAATTTCGTCCAAGAATGCCTCGGCTTCACCTCCGTACAATCCAAACTTCATGCGCTACATCAAATTCAAACTTCCCTACAATCTTGCTTCGTCGCCACCGACAATGATGCCGACAATGCCATTATTGGCGATAATGACGCATCATCGCAACAACGGCGGGAGTGGCGAATATTTCTACAAGGGCAGCCGGAAAATAAACAGAGCGATGATGGATTTAATGATAGTGATGGGAGGAATGGCGACTCGGACTTTATGCTGCGCGATAGTTTGATCAAGTGTCTCATGGAGAGTTGTCATGCCAGCGACGAACATGATAATGGGGGAGAGGAATCGGACGAGGAGACTATTTTGAATGTGATTGAGTCGTCATTCAGTTGTTTGACGTATTTGATTCGACTGCGTTGCGTAGAGGATGATGGCAGTCCGAAAAAGAAGAAGAAAGCATCATCGGCATTGTCGGGAGCACCAATTTTCGGACGTGATTTTGTAACAACCATTGCGACCGATGTCGTCGAAGCATTGAAAACTATGGATGATGGATCATCATCCTCCACTGCTGCTACAACAGCATCCGAATTTCTCATTGCGTTACTACGTTCCGACCGACCACGGAATGAAATGTGCATTCCCACAATTCGCGACTTGATTCTACTTCCGGCTTGTGAGTACGCAGAGGAAGAAAAAGAAGGAGCAGCACCAACAGCGGGTTCGGTAGCCTGCATTGCTCACGTTTTATCATCGTCCATTATTAGCGCTGTGGAGTTTGCAGTGCCTGCAACGGATACCATGGATGAGGAGGAGCTTTCGATGAGGAGGGAGACTGCTGCGTTGAATAGACTTCAGGATATGAGGGATGTGTTGATGAATGTTGGCTTGCATTGTTCGCAGGGTTTGAGTTGTCAGGAGGAGGATAATTCGAATAATGATGGTGTTGATCCAAGCAGTCAACGGATGTTAAATGCCATACAGGAGATTTATGACATTGCTGCATTTGCCGTGGAATCACAATTGGAGACATTGCTGGATGAGAAGGCGACGCCAATTCTATTACGGTTGAGCAAGGAGAGTACGAATCAGGCGGAGGTGATGATGTTCGCTGCCCCTGCTGCCGATGTTAGTGTGATGGACGACAGTTTTGATGTTGAGGCTGGAGCCAAATTATTGGAAGAGGCCTGTACTCTTGCTCCAATGTATGCCAACATTGCAAAGCCACCTGCCATTTTGACAACATTGAAAAATCTTGATTCCATGCTCGTTGCCATTACGGAAAGCTTGAAATCAACCGACTCCGAATTATGGGATGAGAGGTTGAATAGCCTGATTGACCTCGAAAGAATCCTCGCTGGTGGCGTTGTATCAATGAGCGAAGACGCTCGTTACCTGTTCATTGAGAAACTGCGCAAAATGCCCCTAGGAGAGCAATTCATGGATCTGCGCTCTCAGATTACGCAACAAGTTTGTCGTGTCATGATCGCCACAACGTACGAATACCGTGATTTTGTGCTTGAAGATTCTCAGTTGAATTCAGTAATGTCCCAATTTGTCGAGTACTGCACCCCCTCCATTCTAAACCTGTGCAAGTCTGGTACACGCCTCATGGCCGCACAGGGTGTGAATTGCATCATGAGCCTCGTGTCCGTGTGCGGTAGTATTGGATACTCTCGCACCATTCCACGGTTTTGCGATGAAATTCTGGGGAAAAAAGTGCACAAGGGCACCAAGCGCGGTGCGGTAATGGCGCTCACGAATGCACTTCGTGTTTGGGACTCGAATTGCTTTGTGAGACATCTTGACCAACTTACCAAGGCGGTGAAGGAGGGTGCGACGAATCGCGACCCGACAGTTAGAGAGGAGGGAAGGAAGTTATACTGGGCAATGCATGCTTGTGAAGATACAAGTAATGCTGTGCAAAATATGTTTGATGAACGGAGTAGAGAAATGAAGAATCTAGTGAAGGAAAGGGAAAGTATTGATTCTGAATGGGACGAGGATGGTGTTATGAGTGTATTGGTGCGAACTGGAGTTCTTGGTCAAGCTCCAGAGCCGTCGAAGAAGGTTACAAAAGGGAAGTCTCGTGTTCCTGCTCCCAGTATGCCACCTAGAAATGCCAAGAGGCCTTCAGGTTCCAGGCTAAGAGCGCAGCATGGCACTCCGTTCAAGTCAAATAGGGCGTCTACTCCAACGAAGTCGGCTAGCGCGGCAGCGTCCTCCAGCAAGTTGCTTCCTCCATCTAGTGCGAGCAGTCGCTCTCAAATTCCCACACCAAGCATCAAGAAATCTTCTGCTGCTTCTCCCATGCAGTGCTCTGCGAGAAAATCAACGAATCACAGCAATGATGTCAGCTCCTCCAACGCACGACCATCATCAGCTCCTGCTAAACCAGAGGATGGTATTATCCTGCATATTCCAAGTGCCGAAAAAGAAAACTCTGTGGCAATGAGGACCCCGGCCAAATCCTCTGTGGCAGTGAGAACCCCAGCCAAATCTGTTGGGTTCAGCGCTGATCCGCTATCAAATCCGCCATCGCCATTGATTGGGACCCCAGTAGTGAATTTGCTGGCTCGAGCATCGCCCCTCTCCGCCGAAAAAATGATGAAGTCTGGTGATATTCTTGGACAAATAATCTCCATGTTATCAGACAGATTTTCACCTCATGAACAATCTCTTGGTATCAAGGCGCTTGCACTCTTTGCGAAGGAGGACCCAATGCATCCATCTTGGGATGAGAAATTTCCATTGGTTTTGAGCTGTCTTCTCGGTAAGAATGTCAAGCAGTAGTCTTTTCCCGCAACGAGTGATTTTTGGCTAATTTTTTCTTTCTTTTTCAGAGCACATCAAGGATATGCCAGCAACAGATTTCAATGGACCGCTTGGTTTCATCAGGTCTCCTACGAAGAATCTCAGCTCTTGCCACCAAATGCAGCACTTGTTCTTACAAGGTGTGAGGAGTTTGCTTCAATTTGTTCCGGGCCATGTCAAGAGTGAACAAGTAAAGGAGATAGTTTGCTGTATGCTTGAGGTAAGATGTATTCACGCTACATTATATTTTGAGCAATACGAGTCTATCTCTTGCTGATAAGTCAAACCTCACTTTTAATTGCAGTGCGCGGAGGATGCACCATTTGAGATTGTTCACACTGCTGAACGTGCTCTTCATAACCTCGCCACTGGAACGGATCCCCAGACTTGCTTCGATCATGTGCTCCCTTTCACTTTAATTCATATAGACTTGGATGACAAGACCAACCCCACTGCATTGCTCTCAACTTTGAGGACCACGAGATGCTTGGTGGATCGAATATCGATCGAGTCCTTGAGGAAGGCCTTGCCTTCTCTTCTCACACAATTCCACACTGCTCTCTGCCACAAATCGGTCGACATGAGGAAGGCAACTGTGTTCATTCTTGTGGAGATGCACTTTGTGTTGGGAGATGAGTTAGGTCTAGACCAATTCTCCGATTGCCAAAGACGACTTATTGATGTGTATATTGAGAGACACCCCAAAAATTCACAGATGATGGTAGGAGCAGTGCCAAAACCTTCCACCCAGCCAATTTCTGCATAGTACTTCAAAAAAGATACTGACGTTTACGTATTAAATGTTCGAGAATAACATATTTAGTGTTTTATTCCAGTTGCTCCTGTAGCACCAGTTGTGGAGAAGAAGCCAGTTCAAAAGAGCCCAGGTTTCAATTTCTTTGGAGGGCCTGCACCCAAAAAGGAACCTACCCCTGAGCCTGTTGTTGAGAAGAAGCCAGCTCAAAAGAGCCCAGGTTTCAATTTCTTTGGAGGACCTGCACCCAAAAAGGAACCTACCCCTGAGCCAGTCAAACCCAAGCCTGCGCCAAAGAAGTCGCCTGCGTTCAGCATGTTTGGGAGTGCACCGCCAAAGAAGGCCGCACCTAAAGCAGCTGCGCCAAAGAAGGCCGCACCTAAAGCAGCTGTGCCAAAGAAGGCTGCACCTATTAAGGACAATATTCCTGTCGTAAGCAACTTCAAGCAGGGTGCTGATGGGTCTATTACAGGTATTGTATCAAATTCCGAGAATTTCCGCCCTGGTACCAAAATCACAACATCGCCTGTGAAGCGTGGGGCCAAATCCGGCGATGTCGTTACAACTTCTTCTGGAAGCAAGTACAGACTCGGTTAGATGGTTTAAGCACTTAAGTAATGGCTTGCGTGAGCACTGGTCAAAAGCCACGAGCTAAAGGAATAGAACCGCTAGATGATGAACAACGAATAACCTCATTATTTAGTGGTGTACTTACCTGAACATCATCACTTTACAAATAGGTAATGGAAGTTCTTACCGTGCAGTAAGAGAATGAATTTTATGAAGAAGTAAAGTAAATCTTTTTTTTGTGTCAAGACAGTCGAGGGCTCCTTCTATCTGGCGCAGATAGTATTTTCTAGTATTCAGATCCGTGTATCTTCTTCTATCGATAATTATCACAGCAGGTATATACTTTTCATATCATAAGTAAGACACAACAGTGGGCTGGGGTCACGAATGGAGGCACCCTTTAGATAGGCGTTGAAGATATCCATGGCGGCTTCAAATGAGGTGACTGAAAGGTTTAGAAGTTTGTAGAATGGTGGTTTATTCAACCGGTGTGTATTGAAGAAGTACGATTGGTCTTTCTACCTGGCATACAGCAGTATCCGGTGCATCAGAGTCTCTCCTGCAACAAGTATGTCACGCCGCTTTGCAGGGCACGAGCATAAGACAGCTGCAGATATCGCGGCTTTAACATTGGCATTGTATGCTGGTCAAGTGAGGGGCGGCACGACCTCAGGCGGCTTTTGCAAGTTGGCGAAGGAGCTTTGTAAGGTTGATGGAGATTTCAGCAAGCTTGATGAGAATTATCAGCTCAAGCTTGCCGATTATGTGATGAGAAGGTCTGATGATGTGGATAATAAGGATGGTGGAGTGGTGAGATTATTGGGATTGCATGAAGGTCGAGTGAGGGTTGGATCACTTCATGCGGTAAATGGAACTGCCATCTTCAATAAGCAAAATCCAAAGCTCTTGGCGGCAGGAGTGAGCAACTTTGGATCAATTCAAGGGCCACTTCATGTGGTAAATGGAACTGGCATCTGCAACAAAGAAAAGATGGCTACAGTCCGTAGTAAAAATTGGAATGACATGATTGTAAGTCCTTGTTGTCTTTTTTAAGCAAGATGGCCTCAAATATTAATCTCAAAATCATAATTCTACATTACTTGTTTTGCACAGGCTAAGTTGAAAACATACAAAGGAACTCATGGTGATTGTCGTGTCCCAGTGAAAACTGGTCCACTTGGAACATGGGTGGCGAATCTAAGACAAAATAACAAAGAAGGAGGCAAAGGCATCCCGGATGAGAGGAAATAACAACTAGATGAATTGGGATTTGTATGGACTGAAAAATTGGGACCCCGGGCCAAGCATGTAAAATAAAAATAAGCCGAGACATATATCCTGCAGATCTTGCCCGACACCAACAAAATGCACACTTTCCACATCAGACAATGCATACCTATTATTGATGTTCTAGTTACAATTATAAAGAGTATTGTATCAGAAGCTGGGAATGCATAGCTAGTCACTTCTTCAATTCCTCATGCCATTCGATTTCTAATCCATCCAAGCATCTCTCTTGTTTCACCATCTGCTTCTTGTTTTTGATGTGTAAAATGATCTCATGTTGAAAGTTCACGCCGAGTCGAAAGTTCATGGAAATTTTAAAATAAAGTCGCCACCACCACAATTTGAAATGCCAAGCCATCATGCTCCGCTACCATTTCATTTTGAAGCATTCTACAACTTAAGTTCCATGGGTTAGGATAGTATTTAATTTATAAGCATTCTACAACTTTAGATGATTCCTCCTCCTCAGTCTTTGACTTGACAGCCTCCGCTCACACACTAACAAGATTTTTGTTGCCTGTCGTCAACATTCTCGCACAAGAGTATACAATTCTTAAACATTATTCTTAAACCTCCATGGACTTCTTTTATTAAGATTACTAGAGTTACCTACTACGATATTTTCTATTGAGAAACATATTTCATGAATTGTAAGCAAACAATATTCGTGCCGCTAAGCCATTATACTATTGCTGCGATTTTTTATGTATGAAAGGTCTATTGAGTTCACTCCGGTGTCTCTAGGATACCTGATTGGAACTTTGTGCGCCAGCGACAATCATATCCGAGACAATAATACAAAACTCAAATGCGAAAAATATGGAGAGAAAGCTTTCTATAAACACAAAGGTACTGGTTTTTGATCAATGACCATCTGTTCAACTGCGGATCTAGTGAAAAATCACGGTGGTCCGATATCACTGAACGGATCATCTTCTTCAACACCATCGTCTTTTCCGAGTAAAGGGCTGTCATCATGATTCAAAGTCTGTCTCCTGTCTCGTCAAATAATTGGGCTATCATCAGGATTCGAATTGATTCGAAGCTGCTTCTCATCCCCACGGCGCCATGCAGAAAAAAAGTGCTACAATGATCATCTCCCTTGCAGCGCCGTGAGAAGCATGTAGGCGATATAATACCAAATTGCTGCAACTATCAGCGCAAACTTATGATAGAGTCTGTGCAATATATTCGATCGGCCGCGATTTGCGTCAAGAAATAGAAGACAACACCAGAGATGTAGAGGGCAGCATTGAGGAATTGCCTCCTTCTTCAAGTCAAGCTATAATACAGAGTGGGTAGGATACCATTCCCAAAGCAAAAGAACACAAGACGTGACAAAAACAAAGGAGGGAAGCCAACAGTACTTCCAATTGTTCTCCGTCAATAAACACTGTTGCTAAAAGCCTACAAGGTTATCTAAGTAGTCGAGGACACGGTCGATGGGGTGTGGAGAAAGTATGTATTGCCACTTTGCAAATTCCGAAGAGCTCTGTGGAAAATATCCACTTTAATCTCAGTGTCCTCATTATCGGCAACGGGCTTTCATGGACAGATGAAGAAAAATGGGGCTACATAGAAAATACTTGTTCCCTGAGAAACCCCACCGCAGTTGCTGCCCTATGTCAGAGCCTTACAAAGTATTGGCACATTCGTCGATTTTTGTTAGCCACTTGAAGAGCGTCAACATGAAAGACAGTGCAAGATTTTTAGTTCCTGTTTTGTAGCAATGCAACAAAAATCAGGGTGGGTACACAACAGCCCCAGTGAAAACAACATGATACACCAAAATCTGGGGAAGGGAAAGGACATTCGGAGAGAACTTAAGAAAACGACGAGCGTTCAACCAGTATACTTTGATGTGGAAGAAGCATAGCAACGAGAACAAAGAAAATCAGTGAATCCCTGATTTGAATAGCGTCTTTTTCCATCCCAGCTCCTCGTACAAAAAGACAGACACAAGTGAGATGACTCCATCAAAGTAGTTGAGACGCGATCGGCTTCATACGGAAAGAAGATGCAGGAGCCCTAACCAAATCATGATTACTTTCGTAACTTTAGAATATTCACTTCTATTAAATATCTAATTCAGCATCGAATCAAACATGATTTTGTTCATTTGTATGCACGGAGCTGATCGATCCTAGCTTTGCTGCAGCCCTCAAGATAATGATTGAAGTCACGTCCAATCACGAAGAGCTTGTCCTGCCTAGTATCGAAGTCAATAGGGACGGACTTGGCATTGGAAAATGCACCAATGTAAAAAAGCTCAAGGAAAAAGAACTTGAAAATGGTTGGGATGGGGAATGCCTCCTTTTCATTCTCGTTCATATCATTCCACTGATCCACATTCTCCAACTTCTTTGCAATGAGGACTTGCTGCTCAAATAGGATGACAATAGATTGATTAGTGTTGAAACAAATGACTACAACTCCTGATACACCTTGGTCTTGCCCCCAGGCGGTCCAAATACCTGGTCATGAATGCGCTCCTTAATGTCTCGTCGAGCACCCTCGAAGAGCAGCCGGACCTGCTTGCCATGGGATAAGGTACGGGGCACGTAGAAAGATTTCTCGGTCCGCATCAATGGTCCTCTCGAGGGGCGGCGCATCATCCTCCACATGGGAAACCAAAGTGAATTTGGCCCCTCACCATGGATGATGCGCGTCTGGTGTTGGTGAGCGTGCTGTGGATGCTTTCATTGACTGTCTTCTTCAGCGCGGTCTCATACAATATGTGATATGACTTATCCAGTTTTACTCAGAAGTACTCGGGCATTCAGTCTGGAATTGGCGATGATTAAATTATGAAGACGATGATTGTATTATTATCTTACCAACGGCGATGTATCACTTTTTGTGTGGCAGTAAAAATAAAGTGCTCTCAGCATCCAATTGCCAATCCTGCCGTGTGTTGTTCAGTGCTGATAGGAGGCCCTAGTCAACCCCACAACGCTAGACTTGCGCATAAAAATCAACATGGATAACTCAGGACGCAACGCAATCGCGATGATTTAAGGAGCAGAAGAAGCTCTTGTCTTAGCAATTGTAAATCAGAATTTTCAAATGTCACATGTCGCACTAAAATTTTAATCTAATCCTAAAGCTAGCTTCACCACTGATCACATGGAAGACCTCCGGAATGTCCTAGCCTTGTCCGAAACGCTAGAAATCAACGAACATTCCTCATCCAATACCGTTATTGGATCGAAAGATACCATATTGGGCACGCAATCCTCTTCAATTTCTTCATGTGTCACCGGGGAAACTTCCTGGCATACTATCACAGGTACTTGTTGTGGACACCTAGTTCCATGGGGATCTAATCCCTCCATGGAAACAAGACGGATACACTTACGCCAATTCCTCTTGCGCACCATTTTTGTCATACCACTAACACCCATGACAAAACGCATGCATTCTTCTGTAGTCTCTGGCTTGGAAGCCCCCTTCATGGGCGCAAACGAACGATCTGCCAAAATGGCGTAGGAATACGATCCATCTGACCTCTTCACAAAGGCGAAGTCATATTTCTTGAGCGTAAGCACTTGCTCGGACGTGGGAATCATGTGAGAGGAAGACCGAATGATCTCTCCGAGACGATAGTCCGCGCGGAATCCTTTGCATTGATGTTCTGAAGCTTGGCGCTTCGGCTTGATGGAATCCAATACTTTATTTTTCGTCAAGCAGGGTTGCTCTTGCTGCTTCTTGTTCATACGCTTCGATACAATCTTCTGCTCTATGTTGGCGGTGATACCTGACGATCGACGCTGATAACGATTCTTGACCGGACGATCCCTCGAGGACTCGCGCTGTTGGCGCTGATCATACTTGGAGTACGGAAGCGCCGGAAGCTCGTGTATGGGAGGGGTACCAGTGGCGAGGATGTCTCGACATTGGACCGGGCCCGAGATGGATCTTCGTCTTCGAAGCGCCTGGTCATCTCGATGCTTCTTAAATATATTGTCTCGGTTGACTTCGCTATCATCCTCTGCGTTACTCACCATGGGCGACATGATGCGGGCATCGTCGAAGGGAGACGAAGACTGATGGTGGATGGCCATGAAGCATTTGCGTAGACTCTGCTCGCGGGCGAGGGAGGAGAGGTGATGGTCGGCAGTTGCAACCATGGTTATTTGTTGTTGTTGTATCGATTTTGGAAATAATTATAATGTGGCTGTGGTGACGATACGATACGAAGAAGTTTATTGTACATGTACCTACCTAGATATGATGTGAGTGCAGGATTTCCGGCGATCGATCCTCTTGTTGACAAGTGCGAACTCCAACTGTATGTATGTATGTATGTATGTATGTAAGGCGTCTTAGGGAGGGCTGCGCTGGTTATTCGTAGGGAATCTGAGGGAACGATAGGACCTTGAGGCGAAAAGGAATGACTTATAAATTGCAGCCAATTCAACCAACTATAACTAGAGCCCAGTCCTGTACCTGTACGTAGGTAACCACGTACGTATGGTGCGTACTGTGCACAGTAGGCACACTTCTGAATCCTACGTGGGATACCTTCGCTACCTCCTGCAGGACCTTGTGCCTCCTTGTGCATCGGCTTCCCCCAATAACAATCTAGATAGGGAACAATGTAATGGTGTTGAATATGTCATATTACGGCTTCGCACTTCGCTAGGTGCCTAGTATGTACAGCTTATGGTATCGGCGGTAAAAGTACCTATGTATGTAATGCTACATAGCCCATCTCCCACATCTGCTCTTGATTGATGTGAGAACCTAAACTCCTTCGGCTTATGGCCTTGCTTATGGTACCTACGTTAAGTATCATATGTACGATAGAGCAGATAGAGGTATCGTAGCCCATACCATCTGCTCCTGATGCGTTTTAGGTCGGGAGGGTAAGAAAGAACCCAATAATATTGTATTTTCCCTCCTTACTGATTCCTTGATTGACTGCTTGTTCGGCCAACCGTTGGGGACTTGAAGGAAGATCCCGCCATCTCTAATTTAGCACGTGGGTGCTAAATACACACGTACGCAATTGCAGTTAGGGAGGAGAGGTGATGGTCGGCAGTTGCAACCATGGTTATTTGTTGT
>JAZGVS010000591.1:0-13519 GCA_037356235.1 Bacterosira constricta
CAAACCACAGAGTTTCAAGGCCCAAATAATGATGGCTTATATTGATCACATTGACAGTATCGTAGCTATCCATCGATATGTCGTGTGCCTGTGGTACCCCCGGGCAGAAAAAAATCTCACCTACGTTCATTCCAAACATACGGTAGGTACATATAGCTAGGTATCTAGATTGACACCACAAACAGATTGCAAAGCAGAGAGCAGAGGGGCGGGCCGGCACAATAGGGCACAAGTTTGGCGGGACCGGATAGCTCGAAGAACCCACACATTAAAATACGGCCCAATGAATAATTTCGCGGTACGATACCGCATTACATTGAGGATAAAATAAATTTAGAAAATGGCACCAAACTGCCGCGAAGAAAAGGATACCTGCTTCATTCCTCGCTGGCTAGATATTATTCTATTATTGTACCGAGGAAGAAGGAATGCCCAATGGGGCACTTTTGTCAGCTGAAAGAGAGATGCAATCAACAGCAATCAACATCGGCAGGGACGAAATACGCGGCGTCTACGGCGGCGAGGCGCGCGCCGCATGAACTCTCAAAAATGATCTTCCATTTTCCAACGTTTGGCAAAAATTCAACTGCAAAAAAAATATTGATATTGAACTCTCATTTATTAGTTCAACGCCAGATTCGACGATGGACGTTGAAGCTTCGCTCGAAGCCAAAGAGTCAGATAATGATGGCGCCACAACGCCTTCGACAAATGTTGATGATCAGACAAACAATGACTCGAGCGATGCCGCCTCTTCCAACGACGTGACGCCTTCAACCAATGCTGATCAAGAAACAAACGACGACCATGATGGCCAAAATTATGATTTGTCAAGCGATAACCACAGCAATGAAATCACCGAAAAACTAAATCGGGAACTCGCATTATCCAACACCCATCGCTTACAACTCCAGAGCCATTGGCGACAAGTGCTCAGCAAAGAAAAGTTCCAAGAACTGCACGATGAAATACCACAACTCATTCAATACCATGATCAAAACGTAACGAGGAAAAAAGAGGTCGTTTCTTCCCTCGACAATGAAATTCAATCCTTGCAGGAATTATGCCAAGATGCCATGGTGGCCAACATGAATCGAATGGAAGATTTGATTGCCATTCATGATGATAACGTGGTCAATCTCGAGAGTGATTTTCGAGACAGAGTTTCGTCATTACAATCTCAATTTCGTAGAGATGTCGATCAAATCAATACGCAATATGATCAAGAGAAGGACACGGTACGACAATGCATCCAACGACAAGTAGAAAAAGATGAATGTCAAGTAAAGGCATTGCGGCAAGAGCATCAGCATGAAGTGGAGGAGATTAAGAACCGCAACCTCGAGCATATTAACAGCCTGCGCTTCATTATGGCCTCGAAAGTCGAAGATTTGACAGAACAGTTCGAGCAGACTCACGGAGAGTTTGCTCAGAATACGGACAGTACGCAGGCAGCGTACGATCAGTTGAAATCGAAAGATGAAGAAATGCGAAAGGAAATAGCCTGTAAGACACGGCAAGCGAATAAACTTCAGCGGGAGATACAACGGTTTCAGTTGATTGCCAAGCAGGAGGAAGCGCAGATCCATGAACGGAATCGAGAGTTGTTGGCACGCAA
Organism: Bacterosira constricta; assembly: GCA_037356235.1. NCBI lineage: Eukaryota > Bacillariophyta > Thalassiosirophyceae > Thalassiosirales > Thalassiosiraceae > Bacterosira > Bacterosira constricta. Next base: position 1,619 of record JAZGVS010000591.1, read on the forward strand.
ATCACGTGCCATTGCACGATGGAACTTGATGCAGGAGATCATGACAAAGTTTAGGGATGAGCAGCAGAAACGGTTGGTGGATTTGATCCGTCGAGCGAATGAACGGAAGGATGCATTGTTCCGGCAGTGTGCACTGGCGGAGCGGGTGAAGAAGATTGCGCTGGGTTGTCAAAAGTGGGAATCGTCGAGAGAGAAGTTTGCATCGTTACTTCGGGGTGAGTCATCGCTCGCAAGAGAGGAAGAAGGCAATGCACAATTAGAGCATGATAATGAACAAAGATCATTGATAGTTGGGTGTATGGGACAACTGGGGGACACGACACACCATTTTTGGAACAAGTACAACATGGCAAAACTAGACGTCTTAACACTCGAAAAGAGAGTTCGATCATTGAAGCAAAAAGAAGAGAACTTACACAAGAAACTCAAAATGTATCAGGATGGCATTACAGTAAATAATGATGTGTTGAGAGATCGTAATCCACTGCTTGTGATCAATGGAAAAATGAATATCATGCCAAGCACGGCCAATTCCGATAAGAAGAGGGTCGTTAGAAAGCTTACGGTGGTGGATGGGAATCACTTTTTTGCAACGAACAACATGACTGTAGCATAGATTTTCTCTAGGCTGTCACTGGGGCTTGTTGCTAGTAGCTTGTGAAGAGAATTCAATTAGTTCACTCACACTTCTAACATCAAACAAGAGACATTTATCAAGTTGTCCTGAGATTTAGTATGCAAACTGATGGTACTTATCCATCACGTGTCCTTTGTTACAACTGCACAATTGTTGTGGAAGTGACATTAGCAATGTGACTCTTGTGGAAGTGACATGTCCAATATAATATTCACTCTTCAGATTAACACATAACATTCTTACTGTCTTATTACATCTTCTAATCATACAATGAGAACATAATCTCTTCTTCTATAATCATACAACGAGAACACAATCTCCTCATCTGCCTAGCAAATTGGACCGAAAATATATTTCTTCAACGAAGGACACTTATATATGAAACAGGGGCGACTCGTCTAGGAATCACATGCACGTTGTCTTCTACGCAAATCTAGTGCGAATCAAAGAGCATTTGGCAAAGCAAATCATCATCCACGCGAAGTATTTTTCTACATGGCATTTGTCTTGGTGTAGCATCAGCATGCTTGTTCAATGCCACGCCACTCTTGGTTGTACCATTTTGCTCTTCCTTGACATTGACAATATTCTCTTTGGTCGAATCTAAGGAAGAAGTTTGGACAGACAAGTCTTGAGATGACATTCTTGGGGTGAGTATCCCGAGAAAGCATCGGCTCATGGCGGCAAAATCATTCATGAAGACGATCTGCGAGTAATGTTCGGATAGAGATTTGAATGCATGTTGTGAGAAAATTGAATCAAGCTCTATAATACTAGAACAACAATCATAGAGCACAATGACTTACAGTGATATTGTAACGCTTTGACGAAGTACGAAATGATTTGCAAGGAAGGGTAATGGACAAATGAGAAGATGACCTCCACTTTTCATCATGACCTGCTTCTCGAGGACAAGCGCCCTCCTTCTCTTTTCGCCCATCCAATGGGAAATTCTCCACATCCATCATGCCAATATTATGAAGAGCTAATGCCAGCATGCTATACAAGGACGGGAGAGACTTGGAATCGACTAGCTCGAAGATGGTGAGTGGAATTTTTTTGAGGGCGGTGGATGGTTTGGTGATTTTGGAGAAGGATTCGTTCCCTGTTTTTTAAAGTGTATGAAAAAGCATGAGATATTTTTATGGTTAGACAAACTATTGATATATCATGGACTGAATACAAATTGGAGGGATGACAAAGATGGGAATACTTACAATGAGTAATGAGACCCCCAGAAGTAGCAACAATTTGAATCGCATGAGGATGTGCATCCAGCTCATCCAAAATATCAAATCGACTACCGCTACCGCCATCACCATCACAGCTAATGTCATCCTCACTATCAAATCGACTACTGTTAGTACTACTACTGCTATCACTGTTGCTATCATTATCATCACCACCATCACCACCATCATCATGACAAGGCAACAACGATTCTTTCTCATCATACACATGATCATTCAACATGGAACTTTGATCAACGACACCCGTCTTTTGTCGCTTGGCAACCCGTCCTCTCAATTCGTGCATCGTATCGGAAATGAGCTTGGATTGTAGATTGTTCATTTGGAGTGGCTGTAAATTCTGCATGGTTACTTGTGATGGATGGAATGCTACTGGTGGTGTGTAGCTGCGTTTCTTGGCGGCGGCTGCGCTTGTTTTGGCCTTTGCGGCTGCATTGTCAATTGTAACTTTTGCATCTAGTTGCTGCTGTTGCTGACGAGCGGCGGCTTCTTGGATATAGAGGGGCATGTTTTGAAAGTGATTGATTATTATATTAATTATGAACTGCCTTTTGTTTTACGATAGTATGTGTTATGGGCAACGGATACAACAGATTGTTATTGTTGCAATTCTTGTCAGATTGCTCGCAGATGGATCTAAACAAGAGCGCAGCGTCGTGTAGATACAAAAGCAGGGAGGTGGTTTATATGAGTTGAGAACATGAGAGGGTAAAAGCAGGGAGCAGAGCAGATGTCCAGGGGCCTTGCGCAGCTGCGTGCTATCGGATCCATCGGCGATCGGTCACTGCTGGGTCACACACTGCCACCTGCCACTGCTTGATGCATGATGAATTTGTGTTGTTGAATTTGGTCGCATGAGCTGGTCGGTCGTGCTGAGCAGTATCCCATCAGTTGATGTTGAGAGGCGCGTTGGGTGTTGGGTCAGAGATTCAGATCAGAGATGATGCGATGCGTTTCTCACGATTGACAACAGATGGATGGGGCAAAGATGAGCTGTCGGCGCAGCTGCCGAAATTATTCGCAGATTGATATCTCACAGGCTGTCACCCGTGCTGTCATAGCGGCGCAGCAGGTATAGCCTATGTATGATGTACAGCTGTATCTCTAGGTTGCAGACAGATGAGTAGTAAGGTATCTACTTCTCAGATTGATATCTCACAGGGGCAGTGGTATTGCTGGTGGGGGTTGGTAGGTACTTACTGTAGAGTAGGCGGTATTAGTTTGGGGCAGACAGCAGACAGATGGTCATTGTTGCAGTTGTACTTACACCTGCTATCTATTGAGACACACTCGCCAGACAGATTGAATTGTGACTCTCTCTGCCTGAGGGAGGACGTCATCTGCTTCTTTCCCTGCAGCCCAGATCCGCGCGCAGGGCGCAGCTTGCAACTTCTTAACGGTAACAAGAGTAGGCGTAACAAGCCGGCAGGCAACCGGGAGATTTGATGGTTTCTTTTCTTATGTAGGATTTTAGCTAATAGTTCAATAGCAGCAGATTGCAGATCTATCGACGTCATCCGGCTGAGACTTGACGTTGTCATCCAGTTGGGACTTGACGACGTCATCTGCTTTTTAAATAACGGAGATGGCAAAAGGGCAAAGGGCAAGATTTGATTGTGATGTCTGTTTGATGTGTGATGTGGGATCTTACAGGATTTTAGCTAATAGTTTAATAGCACCAGATTGAGGGCCTGTTCTCATTGAAGAATAGAATCATAATCGTTCCATGATCGCACAAGATACATAATATGATGTTCTTTCCAGGTTGTTTCTCTGTCTTTGGGAAATGTCTCTCTACACAAATATGTCCTTTTTAGTGTCATACCACGGTAAAATTACATAACTCAGACCCATACTAAACCTCTGACGTTCGAAATCGTCGATGATGTGATGCCCATCAATGCAACATCAACGGTAGATCACAAGCTGTCCATCATCTGCTCAGCCATGTCACCATCTGTTTCATTTTCTCGCCATCTGTTGGACAGAACCCACATGAACCCAGCCATTATTTTTTCCCTCCGCGCTAAAAGTAAAACGATACGATCTGGTACCCGGCCATCACCATCATGGCATGTATGGGGAGATGGCGAGCCATGGTGGCGGCTGGCAACACAGATGATATGAAAAGCATAAATACCATCTGCATATTATTATTGGAGACACGCACAAGATGCAAACAATCATGATGCCCGTATCAAATATATCCAAGAAGCGATGCCTCGTCAGCAAAACAGCAAGCACAACGAAACAGTCACAAAGCCCAAAAGCAAATCTCTTTCCAAAGACCGCCAACAAGATTCTACGAGACTTACCTCGCCATCCTAATAACTCGTACTTGTATCCAAAACAGCAAAAGGAAGAACGACTGTCAATGCTCAAAATGACTCCACTCCAATCGAAATTCCTAACCGATACAATGAAGGACATACGTAAGAAGGAATTGACCGATCATGATGATCGTCGAGCTGCTGCGAAGAAGAAGCAAAAGACGATGAAGTATGACTCAGACTCGTCGTCAGTGTCGTCAGCAGAATCTCTTCCTACTCGTCAAGGTATAATTAGTAGTGGCTGGACAAGCATCTTCTTGGATCAATTGAGTATGAATCCGAATGTAGCTCAGATTGTTGCCAGTTCTGGTGGGCTTGTTACTTATTGTAAGTTTTCTTCATTCTCTATTATTACTGATACTCATGTAGTCTTCATTAACTAACACACTATTCCTTCTACCATGCTTTCCAATATCAGGGAACGAGTCGTTCTTTTCAACTCTCAACCGATCATCCAAGTCTCTCAAAAATTACCCACTCACAATATTTGAATTGATCGAACCAAATTCACTTTCAAGTTTGTATAGCATGTTGGCAACGGCTCTTCATAATGTATCCATCATAGCGGATGAAGATTTCTCACCAGAAGATGTGATTGGTGGTGGAGAAAATGTTGGAGAGAAGAGAAGAAGATCAGTAGGATCATCATCTTCTTCTCATTTGTCCATCACTCTTCCATGCAAATCGTTCCGTGGTGCATCTTGCCGTTATGATATCACTGTAAGTGTAGTTCTCTATATATAATCAAGTTTGAAGTATATGAATCTCTGCTCACACTTTTGTTCTTGAATGTTCACACACAAATACAGATTATATTTATGGATGATCTAGCTTCTCGATGCTTCATTGGTATACTAACTCCCATTATCTCTGTTAGTAATGGCAATCATCCAATCTCGGATTCAAATCAGAGTGGAAGAGATGAGGATTTGACCGACAAGATTTGCCAACAGCCGACAGGAAAGTCAAGATTGCCGTATCGTAGAATCCTACGTCTCTATGATGATCTCTTGTGTCAATATATCTTTGGCTCCAAGTGAAGGACCACAATTGCAGAGCTGTAGGAATGCATTTTATATTTGGATCTCTTTCATATTAAATACCCAGCCTTTAGTGATAGGCATTGTACATAGAAACGTTCTTGAACTTACCAGCTTTCCTCTGTAATATGAAAATAATAAGAATGTTATTGTAATCAGTGTATCGTATCATGAATTATGACATGCCTATTTATGGACAACGCAAACAATAATATGTGTCAATCGGCCTTATCAGGCGTTCCACTCTCCTCTAGTCACTTGCAAACAAATGATAGGGCATTCTGAGACTCCACTGATAGGCTATTTGCATTTTCCTTCAGGTAATCAACCATTATCGCCATCCTCGACAATGACCCTTGAGATGCATATCACTACACGATGTATGGTTCTCTTTCCAATGGAAGGTGTGAATAACATACGCGTATGACAGGCAACAAGTTTGTGTAACGTTCTGTGCTGTCGCAGTTGCGCCAAAATCAAGATCCGCTGTATCCGCCAAATCTGCATGCACTCGACAACACTATCACGCATTGCACTAGATTGTACTTCCCCACCTTACTATGAAAATGGCCTCTTTTCTTACTCTCGGCATCGGCTCTCAGTGGGTCCACCTTGGAGCTCTTTGTTCTTCCTATTCTAACGAGAGGTTGGAGATTGTTGGTGGCTGCTGATAGTTTGAGATCGAGATTGAGAGGTGTGACGTCCGTGACCTAATATTTCAACATTCGTTTGCAAAGATCTTCATTATGCCAAGTTTTCTCTTCGCGTATGAGTTGGAATAGGGCAGACAAGATGTATTTGAAACAGACTGCTCCATTAGGCCCATGGCAAGTTGTAAAAGACGGCTTCTATTCTCAGTGCTTGTTTGTCTCTTGGCAAGGCTGTAACAAATCTCTCCAAGCAAAGCTTTAGGGCTAGCTGAAAAAGCCGCCCACGTAAATTCCATTGATGCTAGCTTTTGTTCAAAATTCTTCACATCTGATGCAAAAGCTATGTACTCCTCAATATTCTCAACTTCCTCTTGGTCTTCTCTGCCTTGTAAGTCTAGCATGATGAGGATTGGCCGAAACATGGGCTTTGAATAAGTGCTTCCACATGGACCAAAATGCTCTTCAAATGGATCAGCTACCCTTGTCTGGAATATGGCACGAGCTTCAAGAGCTAGCCCGTTTTCTTTCAGAAAAATAATGACCGCATAACAAAGGCAAAATGTATTGTGAACATTTTTTTGATCGCTCTTTGGAATAATTTCTTTGATAACATGGTTGCAAGCATCTAATGCTGCTTCAGTCCTTCCTAAGGCATTGTTGAAATTAACGCTGTGAGCAAATGCCTGTGCTACCCTGTCGCTCCCGTATGCCTTACAAATTGCTGCATGCTGTGTCTCAATATTGTAAATGNGAGAAAAAGCCTGTGCGACCCTGTCGCTGGCGTATGCTTTACAAATTGCTGCATGCTGTGTCTCAATATTGTAAATGGATTTGATTTGATCGACAACCTCAAGGGCTTCTTCAAAGTTCCCTAATCGACCCAACGTCTCTGCCTCCATTGCCAGTGCACGTCCATAATGAACTGGATCGCCATTGAGTTTAGCGTGCTCAACAAAATGAGAACACAACTCTTTCTCATAGGTACAATTATCATCTTGCTCATTCGTGCCCATTATCTTGAACACAGTAAACAGACCACTGAAAATTGGAAAAGATGAACTACAGATTGGAAATGGTCATCTTGTTTTATTAGAAAGTGAGTTCTCCATGGCAGAAATTGCACGTAGGGTCACAATCACTCACCTTCGATCAAATTCATCATCGGCTGCAGAGGGGGTATTGTTAAGTATCTATGGCAAAAGAAAGAATCAAACAGAGAGGAAAAGTGAGATGACCCCTTACAACAAGCAGAGATAGGTCAGGTACAAGTAGGGTTGAATAAAAGGTGCATCTACTCACATCAAGTGCACTCTGATAGGCTTTACCGCCATCTTTTACCTGCTGTAATGTAGTGTATGCCTTTCCCTTTGCAATGTTCAATTTGATCAAATATTCAAGCTCAGGAGCAGGAAGATTATCTAGAATTGACGCGCTGATGTCTGAATTGGAAACGAACAGAACAAATGATGAAATATTGGTGTATAAAAGCAAAGCAAAGCAGAATGAACCTGATGATTTACCTCCATGTTGTATTACATCTTCATCATCATCAGCCATTTCCTCCAAAATGTCCAAAGCATCATCGAATAACAATATTGCTTGTGAGTTCAAGCCAAGAAACATCAGCTGACCCCCAATCTTAAGTGTGAGGAGGGCAGCCTTGGCAAAATTGATGATCATATTAGCAAATTGATTGTGTTCAGAGGAAGCCTAATTGGTTGTTCAGGATGCAGGCTTACCTTGGCAAAATTGCAGGAAGACTTCCAATGTTCTAACACACGTATTTGCTTCTCAAAGTCATCTTCATTATGAGCCTCATCGTCCATTTTGTTTTCCAATGATACTGCAACATGCTCATGCATTTCTTGTTTCCGCTCATCCAACATAACGTTGAGGATGCTCGTTTTCCATGAATCGTGAGTAAAGCGAAGGCGGCGATTTTCCCCAAAACTATATGACTGCTCAAGTATCCCTTCCTCGATCGCAATTTTAAAATACGCCCTTAGTGAATGGGCCATTTCTAGCGTATTGGAATCTTTGACCCCAAACATCTCTTCATATGCTAATCCTGCGTCTAACATGTCGAACTCAGTTCCTAATACTGCAGAAAGATGAAGAACCTTCCGAACCGATGCATCAAACGCATCTAGCCGGTAAAGAAGTAGCTCGCTAACTGACCCAAACTTGTTTTCATCACCAGCCGAATTTTTCAACCCAATCAAACCACTTCCCAAACGAATTGTAAGCTTATTCTGCTTAATGGTATCGAGAACAAAATTCAAATAATGAGGCATCCCCCCAGATGTGGTGAATACATTTCGGCCGAAGCTTCCATCAATTTCATCCACTTCAAAGTTGAGTGTTGTAGCAATCATCCTTCGAACCTCGGGCTCGCTGAAGGCTTTTAAGATTATCTCATGATATCGACCATCATTCTGATGCTGACCCCGAAGATCAGTCCAAAATGTGGAATCCACAGCCAATGGATGGGTTGAGAGCGGTCGTGAGCCACATAGGGTTAATATATTTTCTCCTCGCTCAAAAATAGCTTGAACGACCCGCCAAGACATTTCATCCATCCTTGACAAAAATCAATATTAGTAATGATGAAAATATCATATGAAATAAAAAGATATTTCCAATTACGGCATAACTCACCAATGCACATCATCCAACACCAAGAGCATAAGATTTGCATGCTTTGTGCAGCGAATAAAAGAATCAGCCATGAAGTCAACAACCTGGCAAAATGATTGAGGATAGAGATGGTGTGTTGGAAAATCTTGGATAGCACGCTGCAGTTCCTGTTTTTCGTTGTTCTTACCTTTTGTAAATTTGGAGCTTTGTTACTAGCATTCGCTAAAGAAGTGCTCCGCAGACCCAATAATCTGTTACCTGTTAGAGCGCATAGTGAACAAGGAAATGTTAGCATTGCCAGATACAAAGTAAATGGGGGGATAGTAGATAATCAAGATAGGAGAATTGGGGTTAGGGATTTACCGACAACTTCTTCAAACTCTGGAGGTGCACTCAGTTCCTGACAAATGAGTTGAAACGTAGATGTATCTCTGATCATTGCGTGAGAATGTGTGCTTAGTGCCAACCTATCACACTCCTCGTCAATGGAGGACATGCCCATGCCCTCTGTTTTCGGTGTCTGGCTGGATTCCTTTGGTGATGCTTGGCATTCCTCATTTTCCTCGTGCCGAAACTGCGACAGCACATCTCTAAAAATTGAACGAAACAAGCTATTTCACAACATTTGCAACAGAGGAACGGAGGGTGAGTCTACAAACGATCAAGCCATCCATGCCCTGTCTGACATGTCCTTCCATCCTCACCTAAATGGTAACCTTGAATCTCCTTCGTTGCTGATGTTGCATGTCACAATCAGGTGTCGATCCATATTTTTCATCATGGCTCTGACGTGCTCTGTTGCCTGAACCATCAGTGACGACTTTCCCAAGCCTTGTATGGCAGAAATGAACAACAACTTGGCAGCAGTGCCATGGAACGCCATGTCCTTCGCTACTCGCATGACGTGTTTGATTTCAATCGCCCTTCCAACAAAATTCTTCTTCGCCCGCCCCCATTGATTATCAACTGCATTTTCTATCGGCTCAAAAATTGGTACTGGCTCATCATAGCCTTTTGCTTGACAGCAAGGAAGAGGTTTGAAAATCATTTGGCTTGTGAGCAGACGCACATTTTTATCAACCAATATGCCAGGATTGTCTTTCGATGCCATCAGACGTGCTGCAAGATTTACCGACGGACCAAGGACGGCAAATTCGTGGCGCAATAAGCCACCAACAATACCACAGTAAGCTTTGCCAAACGTTGCTCCAATTGTGTTTTTCACGCCAAGCTTTTCTTTCAGAGCATTGTGAATAGAAAGTGTAAAAGGCATTGCGCGCTTTGCAATCATGTTTGGAAAAGTGCTTCCTCGGAGACCGAACGTGCATATCAATACCAAACCTTTGTCGTCTAAAATGAATTGCCTCAAGTGACCCTGCATTCTGTCCAACTCTGTTATAGTTAGATTCATGATATCATTCAATAGGCTGAACAGCTTCTGGTCCTTTTCCTCGTCCCCTGTCAACTGATAGTCAATGATGGGCGAGATGAAGCACGTGTATACATTTCGTAACTCGGCTTCGGCGAGGTGCCTTTCATTGTCAGACATTGATCCTCTAGATCCCCGTCTCATTGTCATTGTACGTTCCCCTTCATCGTTTACAATTACTGGATGAACATAGAGGGAGATCATTCTCTTCAACCAGTGCAGCTCTGAGAAATCTAAATCGTCGCAGGAACTAAGTAGATTCGCCGAATCGAATGGCATGAATGACTGTCTCTGTTTCAACTCAAAAAATGTCGTATCTCGATCCGCTATTCGCATTGGCCGTCCCTCTTTCACAGCATCTTCCCATTCCCCCATTATTGTTCCAACTTTGCTCATCTGTTCCAGTGCTTCTGGTGACGCAAACACTTCTCCATGACAAGCAGCCGATTCTGCCTTGGCAACCTGATCAATGGGGTCTCCTAAAATCAAATACTCTCGCCGTGAAATATCATCCCCTACATGAACGCCAACAATAGTACCCACGCCAATGCCACACTTCACATTCAGAAGTGCCAATGACCTACTACTTGGTTTTCTTTCCAACGAGGGGCGAGAAATAATGTCTACTGATTCCGATAAAGAACTCCTGATGCTGAATGATGATGATCTGCTCTTGGTCGACAAGAGTGATGCCCTCCTTGATGGAATTGATGTTGATGTTGAGAGTGATGCCCTCCTTGATGGAATTGATGTTGAGAGTGATGCCCTCCTTGATGGAATTGATGGAATTGATGAGTCGAGTGATGCCCTCCTTGGAATTGATGTTGAGAGTGATGCCCTCCTTGATGGAATTGTTGATGATATCGTCGCCTCGCTTTCATTATACGGTTGTGAGAGTAATGACCTCCTTGATGTTACCATCGATGATCTTCTATATCCATTAAGGTTGGTCATGACTGAATAATCAGAGCAATTCGCCACAATAGCTGCTGCACAATTCGCAGCAAGCGAGGCACAGTGTTCAAGAGTATGCTGTGATGCTTTGTCTTTGTTGTGACTAGTAGTAGTAGCACTGGACGCTTTCCACTCGGCAAATATTGCATCACCGGCAAATTTTAGAATGTCACCTTGATGAGATATGATTTCATTGACAATCATTTGAAAGTAGGAGTTGATTGCATTTGATAAACTTTCAACGTCTAGCAAGACGGACATTTTGGTGAAGCCTGATATATCCACAAAAAGGAGTGCGCTCTTGTGTTGTTTTGTAATGGGTAAGCTACTATGGTCTCTGATGAATAATAGTGATGGTGAAGTGAGATATTGATTCATGGATGCAGAAAGTATAGCTTCATCCTTTTCATCACCTATTTCACTGTCACTGATACTGCAGACATGACATGATTTTATAATTCTCTTCTTTCTCCCATCGATGATGCGTGCCTTCTTCCGTCGAGCGATCATGATGGACTGAAATAAAGACTTTAGAACGCAGCCTGGCACATGATGACTCAGCCAAGTAACACTCTGGATTAGATTTGATCTCTGTAATGTGTCAACTTCTAACTCATCATCATCATCATCATCTGGGTAGTCAAAGTTGGCATTGGCGTTCGCGTCGCATGAACAGTTTGCAATGTTTCCATGAACATTGCTGCCAAGCTGTTCTAACAAACTATGAGAGCTGCCGGTCATTATGCTTGAGGAGAAAGACGCCGAAGACGACCCGAAACTGTTATTCCTCTCATTACTGATATCAACGCCGATGCTGTCGACGGGCTGCTGCTGCTGCTGCTGTTGTTGAAATGCCATGTCTTGTGGTGGATCGCAATTCTCGCGACCGTCGCCAGCAGTAGTACCACCATTATTGCTTGCCATGGTCATGGTTGCCTGAATAGCAATGTTGTTATTTTTTGTGCAATTGTGAG
>JAZGVS010000592.1:0-13400 GCA_037356235.1 Bacterosira constricta
TATGGTACGTACGTACGTAAAAGTGCCTACTGCAGAGCGGTCCAAACGTACGGTACACTTCTGATAAGAAGTATTCACAAGTATCGTGCCGCGATAGAACTTTTAGTGGTAAATACTGCTGAACGATCTTCTGAGACGCACGATCGATCGTGATCGATTCCCATCATAAATGACTACATGGTTAGTTTTTTTATGTGTTGCACTTGAAATTGACTACCAAAAGGTACCACACAATCAGCCACAGGGATCAGAACCACCTATGTCTTTTGTCTACGATATCGTATCAACCTACTACTGCAATCATCAATACCACGAGCACACAAATCACCCCAACTGAGATAGGTAGGCAACCTTGCTTAACGACCAAGGTAACTAAAAGCGAAGACGGAGAGTTCATGCACAGTTGATGGCAAGTGATTCTAATATTTGTAACATACTGCATACACCATACAATACTAGAGATACATAATATCTATCACATGAATCGCTCTCAGAATGAATGCCCAGTCATAAATGAATTTAATGCTCAAACTACGCTGGAATCCGAAGAATTAGCTTCAGCTGCAAGCTCTACGCCCGAAATGAAAGTATTGAACCCCAACAAATCGTCCACAATAACATCGCCGTCTCAAACTCCTGCTAAGAGTGCTCTCTCGTTGCAGTTGGAACAATTTGATCAAGGGACATATGATGCGTCAACAGAGAACACTTTGCATGCTACCACATCTTCTAATCAAGGCCTTGGGTATACTAGGAAGAAGACCATGTATTCTGATGAGCAACTAACCCTCAGAAAATTATCAAAAATGATTTCCGATGAGAGGTGGCTTGAAATGGATGCATTACTTGCTGGAGCGGTTGCGTACCATTCAGGTTCCGAGAAGTGGCACAAGAATATGCAAAGAAATCACACGCACGATCATGTCATTGGGGTGACCTCATCAATAAATAATATGTCAATTGGCATGACAAATGATTTGAATCCAATGGAGATTGTGCATTACGCTTGCCGATTCAACCCTCCTCGAACAATCATTAACCATCTAGCCTCACTGTACCCCCTAGGTGTGATGTTTCAGGATAGTATGGGACGCTTACCCCTTCATTACGCTGCAAAATGGGGCGCATCATACAGGCTCATTGAATATCTCATCAAGAAAGATCGAAGTGCTGTAAATGTCAAAGATTCTCTCGGTAAAACATCTCTTCATCTTTTGTGTGAAAACTATTCCTCTACTAATGATACGAATCAAGAAAGGAATGAGCTTTCTTCTGAGGATAACCTGATTGAAGCTACAAAAGCACTGATTGAATCGGCCCCTGGCTCAGTCAACATCGAAGACAACAACGGTACCACTGCTATTGAGTTTGCCATTGCATCTGATTCACCGTATGAGGTGGTACAACTTATTCAGAAGGCATCAGAACATGACTGGAAGGAGCGTAAGAAAACAATCAAGCAAGGAGCAACTCATCTGAAAATGGAGGAGAAGCTGACCGAAGAACAGCAACAGAGGCAGAAGGAGCAAGGAATGGACATACAAACGAAACAGCTTAGTACCCCATTACCAAAGAAGCCCCGATCCAAGTATGCCATGACTGCTTAGTGACATTGTAAATAAAATAACACAATTCTAGCACTTCTCTCTTCAGTCATTTCTTGTACACTATTTTACTATATTTATATGCAAGTAACTTTTTTGTCTTCGTAACTCCCAGGTCAAGTTAATAATTGCAAACATGACAATGGCTTCAGGTGAAGGTACCGTACCAACCATCTTACCTATTCCTACTGTTTCATTCTAACTCGAGAATGAAAATTGTCTGAGTATGATATATTCTACCAGCTTGGCCTCATATTGGCTAGATAGTTTCATTTGTCCTCGATTAGATATCATTTCAGCTTACTCCACTTGATTATTGGGTCATGTACACGAGATATCACTACTTGATCCCTATGCTGCTCTTGATGCCATGGCTTTTCTTGTTTTTTTTATGCTTGGTGTTTTCACTGGACCTCGAAATTGGATAGAACTGAGTACTCCATTCTTCAGTGCAACAAGTCGTTCAGCACGCAAGATTTCCGTTAGCGTAGAACCATTCATGAACAGCACCTTCCTTCTGTCTGCAGCTCCAAGAATGAGCTCACTTCGTCCACGTCTCTGGGGTTTTCTAGCTTTCTCGAATTCATCCAATGCGATGGACTTTTGCTCTGTATATTTCCAATCCAACGTAATGGGTGCGCCCTCTTGACAAGAAGGGCTGTCTCCGAGGGTTTGATCGTACTCCCGGACTGAAATCGTAGTGAAGGAGCATCTCCTGTCCATGGAAATTTTGCTTCGTTGCAGGCACCTCGAGTCTAGACTACATCTACGAGAGATGCGGGAAGAAGGTATGTTAGAAGCGTCAGCCATTGACATTGATATTCTGTTTAAGTTGACTGATGTGCTGCTGTATCAAGAAGTAAATGTGATGATTTGATTTTCGCTGAGTAGGATTATGGCAAAGTTTAATGGCAAAAGAAGTTGATGCCACATGACATAATTGGTGGATACGAATGCATCTGAATGCACCATACAAACGCATTATTTGATCGTGCTCAATCTCAATCTCCCTTGCTTCTTGATATGTGTTATTGGTGCCACCTGGGGGTGCCACATCACAGGCAGGGTGCCACGCTGATTTCGACGACGTGGTCTGGATTATTTGGCCTATCATCTGACGTAGCGTATGTTTGGAATGAACGGCGCACGCACGCAGGCGCAAGGCATATCGATGGATAGCTACTGTCAATGTGAGATCAATAAGCCATCATGTGGGCCTTGAAACTCTTTGGTTTGGAAGGTATTCAGTTTGCAAAGGTCAGCTAAATAGAGATTTTTAGAGTCGGTTGTGACGTCGTATAATATTAATACTGTTCCTACATGAAACAGTGGGCACGATCGCGGGTTCGATCCTTCGGTTGACCAAATTTGAATCCAGGGTCCTTAACGGGGGAATTTATTGAGAGAAGACAAATCATATTTGGAACTTGATTTTTCTTCTGGCAACAACTGGCAATATGTAGTATTTTCACAGGGCTAGCTACTGAAAAAAACGACGGTCTAACCCCACGTAGTCACTGAGAAATAAATTCCCCCAAAAGGGGCTGCCCGCCTACGTTCATTCCAAACATACGGTAGGTACCATCCCACTACTAAAACACGTACCACCAAAACTTGAAAGGACATTTTCAGTATTTATTCCTACGCATAGACTAATATTTCGACAGAGATTATTATGACGATGAGTTTGTCGTAAAGACATTATGTATCTTCTAATTCGTCAAAAACACATAATACCGTATTATCTTTAAGACGACAAACTCATAAGGAATTTGCGTGACGGCTACTATATTTACTCTTTAATGTAGATAAAAATAAGTAGAATCCTTCGATCAATTTCCCATTTGTTCCCATCCTGGTAGAGAAATACTCACACAAATTTAGCCTTCACTCCTGAAAAATCTTCATCACTAAAGGGAAAGAGGCCTAAAGTAGATCCACGTGGCTTTGGATTTCTTTTTCATATTTGTAGTTGGGAATTAGTACCTTTTGAATTTATATTTTGTTGATTTTACGTCTGGCTGTCACCCAAAGTGTCAACCATGATGTGATGGCTGTCACGGTTCAACCTCAACACGAACAAGCGAGTTAGTCCCATGCAACAGATCTTCACCATCATATCTTCCAAGAATATCCCCAGCAACCAGCAACCCGCAACAATCCACCCCCCCCTCGCCCGCCCATCCCCTTCATTGTTTTATCTCATCTCCTTTGATCTCCATTCCTTTTTTCCAAACCTACGGTTTATTTGCCCTCTTTCGTGTCCCAGAAACCCTATAATATAAAAATGAAGTCGTGTATTGGAATCGTTGTGGCGTTTACCGCTTTCCTTGGTAACGCATCGGCCTTCGCCCCGGGAGCTGCGTTTGGTGTTCATAAATCAGTGGCTGTAGCACCTGCAACATCGTTCGGAAACACCCAGGGGGCATCATACATCGCAGAGAACCAGCCCATGGCTATCCAAAAGCAACGTAGTTCAATTGCGTCTGTTCAAACAATGGGGCTCTTTGGACTTGGCGGTCCCGAGATTGCCATCATTCTCATCGCTGGCGCGTTTCTCCTTGGCCCACAAAAGCTTGCAGAGCTCGGTAAGGAGGCAGGAAAGATGGCGGGAGAGCTGAAAGAGGTTCCGAAGGAGTTCCAAGACGGCCTGGCAGAGGGGGAGAAACAGGCGCAGAAGATCAAGAAGGAAATTGCGGAGTCACCGGTCAAAGATGCTGAGAAGGAGTAAACTGAAAACTGATCTCTTTTTGCAATCTATCGGTTGATATTTTATTTCACCACTGGTCATGGTTGGTCCATTTCCTCCACTCTCTGGATTAAGGCTACGAAATACCTCTCCAGGACATTTCAACATCTCAAGGTGATTCATGTCTCGGCGCTTCCAAAAGTTGTTTACTTGGGCGTATCTCAGGAATCATCACGCGCCAAACAAACATTAGGGAATTTCTGGAAAGAAGGAACAAATCATAGGAGTAAAAATTATCAATGCTTCCGTCACAAGTTAAACAGTTCTTTTATTGATAGAAGTTCGTATTTCTTAGGCGTGGTAGGGTATGAGTAGAAAACCGCCTCGCGCTTTGCGCTAGTTGTGTAGTAGTAGGTTCGATGCCTCCCCTTGCCTTTATGTTATGGTAGTTCCTGTTCCTTCTACTGCATCTAGCTTCCGTGCTTCCACACCACAGAGGCTGGTTTTTGATTGCCTTCTTTTTCTGATGTCACTTTTGCTGAAAATTTCAGGGTAGTGCTATGTCAAAGGTCCAGCCAAACTTACTCTCTCAACCAAAGACATATCATTTTTCCATGAAGATAGACAAGTCTCCTGCACAGCGCTGTCGGCCAAACTTGACAAACCCACACTCCTCTCCTCCATCAACAACAATTCCATCCACAAATATGAGCTCAAGAAGACAGCTCTTCAAGCAGGGAACGTGGCCCGGATTAATGGGCTTGTTGGCCGCATAGACCTCAATGGTATTCGAGGAAAGAAGCCTGGCCTTAAAAATAATACTCAGAGTGTGGGAAATCGACGTTTGTGCAAGGTATTGCTTGGAAATAAACTTAAAGACAGCCTTGTATCGCTTGTCACATCTTGTTCAACTGAGATTGTTGCCAGTATAGCCCCAATTCATTACTGGCCTGGCTATTGTATGCCAACTCATATTCCAGAGATGTACTGCTAGCTGAGCAGGCAGTTGACCTGTTTGTGCACCTTTTTATGTGTGCGAGTAAGCGGATTGCGCAAGACTTTGCTGGTAAGGGGACGCTAAAGGCTTTTCAGGACATGCTCGCTGCGTACGCTTTTGACTGCAATTGAACACGCGAGGCATTTATGTGGAGACGTGATAAACAACTGGCCGAAGGATATTAGTAAGAAGGACCTTCGAGATCTCACTCGTGCTGGCCAACGATGCTCGAACCCAGATTGTCATGATCGTCGAAATACGGATTTGCACTCATGCTCTCGATTCAATGCCAGCCAGCACTGGCCTAACACAAGGTTGACTGCAGGAAGAGAGGACACCAAGATTGTGCCTAGATTATGGCTTCATTTATCCCTGGCAGTATTTTCTTTGACGAATTAGAAACAAGAATCAGCGATTGTCGCGGTTAGCTCAGTCGTAGTCTACTAGATAGATGAGTTAAACTTGGGGGAAATGTAGTTTATTCAAACTGACCATCCATTTTCCAAAATGAGGAAGGGACCGTGGCGATGAAGGAGGACACTGGATATCTAATGAATTCTACCACGTATGCTGAGGTCCCTGTAGAAAATGGCTTACAGGAGCAGTCAATGATGGACATGCCTGTATCACCCAAGAACATTCTGCCATCTCAACTAATCAGATACAATAGATCGAACACAGCGAACACCATACTTTCCTCCACCTTTGGATTTACTCATAATTTACCAACAATAATTTCAGTTAAATTTAGAGAAGTAAAAAAAAGTTGTCACGAGCTGCTTATCGCTCAAGTGTGTCATCCACCTGCCTAACTATGATAAAAGATCAGGCGTCTTCTGACTTACGTCCCCAAAAAGATGTTAACGAAATGATTGAAGGTGTCCAGTTGAATAGCAACCGAAAAGTGAACCACAATGCACGATCCTAGATTATTGCAGTCATAACATCATGGTAACATGGACCCCCCCACTCCAATTACACAAACATACTCAATACACCTCCATGCCCCCTAATAATAATAATAACATTCATCTCCTTTCTAAAAGATCCGAGACTTATGCATGCTTCTTAATAGCAGCTTCAATAGCCTCAGCATTAGCTCCATTCACAACCTCCACCTTTTCTCCACTCTTAAAATAGTGAAATGAGGGCACCGATCGGACTCCTTCACGCTTCATCAACTTGGATGCGTCTGGGGTAGCATCACCAATTACCTGTTCAATATGGTAAGATCAATTTGTCCAAGAAGGGTTAGTCGGTTCGACGAAAGGGAAAATTCAAACAAAAAATTAACATATTCATCATGATCTGCCTCTCAAATACATCTCAGATGTGAGAAGAAAATCCAACAACAACAACAGCCCACGGCCCTCTATGACCATAAAATCTTAGTCCTGAAATATTATCGAGTACGCACCTTGATGAACACAGAATCGGGATAGGTGTCACTCAACTCATCAAACTTAGGAGCGATAACCTTGCACGGCCCACACCAAGTTGTTGAATAGTCAATAATAACAAGAGCATCTCCCGCTCCGGCTATTTTCTTATCAAATTCCGCTTCGCTATCAACATCTACTACTGCCATGAGAGGACCAACAGTTGCTCGGACCACTGGCATAGTTGGGGCGAAGGCATTGGCGGCAGTGACTGCTGCGGCAGCGACGGCGATGGTGAGAAGAGAGCGAGTCATGGTATTGTAGTTTAGAAGGGTATAATTGAAGCTAAATAATGCTTTGTTATTGTTTGGCGTTGATAAAAAAGCCGATCGATGATCGATCAATTGTTCCGCGACGTCAGTCACCTTGCTTGCGGTTGCTTGCTTCTATCTTCTTGCTTGTAGCAAGCAGCAAACGCACGTGTGTTGGATTGACCGTGTGACAAAAGAGGAAGCACGCGAAATGCAGATGCCCGAAGAAGATACCTCAACCGTGACTGGCCAATCCGTGACTGCAGACAGACGAAAAGATCCAGAAGCGTGTCAACTCCTTCTCTCCCGCCAAAACAATGGCCTGACGAAAACACACACACAAACTCCAGCCCGCGAACCTGCCGCGTAGGGTTAAGGAAGAGTACAATCTTGTATTTTGGTCAATTATCTGATTCAACAAGCATGCAGATGGTACGTAGTAGAAGAAATAGTCTCTTGATACTCCATATCTACTAGAGTCTAGAGATAGAGTACGATACATACAATAACCTTTTTTGTATTCTTTTTCCCTGTCTTTTTGCAGCTTTTTGTAATATTTTTCTATTGGCTCTGTATTTTGGAAAAAATGACTTTGTACTTTCCTCGAACCCTAACCGCTAGCCCTTTTGTTGACGGAGTCTCCGATCTCTTATGTATCGTACCGATCAACGCGCACCACTATCGTACTTCTACCTCTTCGGCAGCGTGTGCAACAAACGGTATTGTCTCTATGGTACGCACAATTTTCCGGGTCAGCCCTCTTGCTCAGTATCTCATCAATATCCAACCATGATCTTCAGCAGAAAAGTTGCTTCGGCACTCGCTGCCACGATGGCATTATCCTCATTGCCCTCATGCACCGTCACTGCCTTTTCTTATTCTCGTTCCATCCTTTCCTCCTCCAAAGTCCACAATAGCAGAGCTTCTACCATTCTCCATGCCGGAACGCCAGATGGCGCAGACACAGACTTAATTCTCCCTTCATTTTCGACCAAGGAGGAATACGAATCTTACCTCAAGGCGGCAGGAAAATTGCCAGACGGTTTTGCCGTGGGTACTGCCTCGGGAGAGTTTGTGAGCGTGGAGGCACCAGCTATGGGGAAATTGCCGATCAAGGCGACTGTTATTCATTTGACGGAGGGTCCTACGGATAGCTGGGCAGCTGTTTTTACTAGTAACAAGGTATGTTTCTTTGGATGGCAAAATCATGTAACTTTTTGTTATTGATTTACTTTTATCGATCCGATTTGGACCCATGTCTCATGAAGGTTAAAATCTCATTCAACAGTTTCCAGGATGTCCAGTCAAGGTAGGCAAATCCCGTCTATCCGAGGGTCATCCACTCCAAGCACTTGTCATCAATAACAAAATATCCAACGTCTGCCCAGGAGGAGATGGTATTGCAGCGGCTGAATCAGTTTGCGAAGCTGTCGCAACTAACTTGAACCTACCCAATGGTGCCAACTCTGTCCTACCATCATCTACCGGCGTGATTGGATGGCGTTTGCCAGCAAAAGAATTGGCAGAAGATATTGCACCCAAGGCTATTAAAGCTTTGCAAACGGAGAGTGCCTTTGCGGCTGCTGAGGCGATTATGACTACTGATAGGTACCCCAAATTGAGAAGTAAGACCTTGTCCGATGGTACGAGGATTGTCGGTGTGGCAAAAGGTGCGGGTATGATTGAGCCGAATATGGCGACGATGCTGGGTTACATTATGACAGATGCAACAATTGAGAAGAGTAAGCTTCAGGGTATGCTTTCTGAAGCCTGCAATCAGTCATTCAATTCGATAAGTATTGATGGTGATGAATCCACCAGTGACACCGTGGTTGCTATTGCATCAGGTCTTAAGCCACTCTCGTCAGAGGATGAATTCCGGACTGCCTTATTTGAAGTAACCAACGGCCTTTCAGCTGACCTTGTACGCAACGGAGAAGGGACAGGGCATGTGATTCGTGTCGATATAAGCAACTTTCCTGGTTCAGAGTATGATGCTCGAAGGATGGGACGGCATTTGGTAAACTCTCCATTGGTCAAATGTGCAATCTCCGGAAATGACCCCAACACTGGAAGAATTGCTGGGGCCATTGGGTCGTTCATGGGAAAATTCTTCCCAGATGAAAGCGTAGATGACATGT
Source organism: Bacterosira constricta (assembly GCA_037356235.1). Lineage (NCBI taxonomy): Eukaryota > Bacillariophyta > Thalassiosirophyceae > Thalassiosirales > Thalassiosiraceae > Bacterosira > Bacterosira constricta. Next base: position 9,122 of record JAZGVS010000592.1, read on the forward strand.
CTTTAACCTTGGGTGGGCGAGTGATTTTCAACAATGGCAAGTTTGTCTTAGAAGGCGATACGGTCGAGAGGGAGTTGAGTGATCACATGGCAGCTGCACAGCTGGGAGAATGTGACGACTTTCCAAAGCATCAAAATTTTGTCGAGATTGGTGTTGATTTTGGGGTCAGTGGTTCAGATGTTATTGTGTTGGGCAGTGATTTGACAAAGGAGTATGTGACTGTCAATGCTGATTACCGCAGCTAGTTCGGATTTGACGAGGAAAGACTAGATGTCTGTATCTGATGTGTCTATTTCGCTACGTATGATGAATACAATTAAACTACCTCAACTCCACGTATTGGCATCTATTGCGTTTACCCTCACAAGTTTAATGGGAAACATTTCACAGCGATATGGCATTACATATACTATGTTTCTCCTCCATCAATTATTTGTCGTGAAGTATTTCCAATTGCCAGACGAACATGATTGGGGTTTGATCTGGGATCAACATGCCATTCTTCCTTCAGCTTGTTTATCTAGAAATGCAAAGAATTGTAGCATTCACTCATACAACCCAGAATCATCATCAATCGAGAAGAATATGTGTAACATTAGCAACATCGGCGTTTCTCCAAGAACTTCTTTTCTACTTTTTCCCACGAATCTGAACGCTCATCTTCATTATTGTCATCCAAGTTGAAGAAGCTTATTATGTTGTTGGGGGCTGACGGAGTTATCGTAGTATATGGGCTGGGGGTGCACTGCTTGAGTATTGGCCAGGTGGTGTTCTGCGCGAGCTAGATTCTCCATAGAATGACTTTGGGTTGTCTCTGGATATTTTCTGGGGGCCCATAAATCTGTAGCAATTGATTGTGCGACTTTGTGCAGCGTTCGCATAGCTAGGTTCGCATTGGCCATTGGTATCTCTGATTAGATTACATATATATCTACGATATCTACTGTAAAATCTTGAATTCCCTTCTGACTTGCATTCTCATTCAAGCCCCATGGTAGGTGGGATTGTATGAATACACTTCTCGTTCAAGATCCATGGTGTATTAGGTGGGATTGTATGAATACCATGAGAAGTAATAATGAATTTAACACACACTCTGCTAGCACGGACAGCTGCCAGAGCACTCAACCCAAAATTCAATCACAAAAAGTAAAAAGAAAATTGACTCATCCATAACTAATCCCAGAACAACATTCCAGATCAAATGAAACTCAATGCAAATCATACCATTGTTCGTATAGAAATAAAACCTCTCGACATCATCATCTAAGGTCAACTCAAGCAGACAAGGAAATATAATATTATTGTACAAACCTACTCATTCAACTGCCATTCAAATGCCAATATGATTCCATGCCATCCATCGTATTACCATGGGCGAACAGATCTCCAGAGTTCTGGATGGGGAAAAGTTCCAGCTACCCACCCAGCAGGTAGAGCATCCCGCGAGTGTAATCATGCTCCAACTCCAGAGTCACACCAGATACAAGTCAACTCAACTATGGACGCAGATATCGGTAAGCATAGTTCGTAATGCAGCACCAACAGCAACACAGATATATGCATATATTCACTAAGATGACCATTTTGCCCCTCTCAGTTTTAAGAAGAGTCATCGAAGACAGAGCTGCTATTCTCGCTCTTACAAGTAGAGCTGGTGAGAATGAAATCGAACTGATGAAGGCGAAGACTCGGCAGCTACAGATCACCAAAACCCTAGGACGTCAGGATCAAGACATCGCCAGGCTCAACACAAATGCAAAACGAGAGTTGGCTGAGTACAATGAAAAGAGCAAGCAGTATATTCGGTGGTTCATGCTTGCGTTCGAGAATGGTGATATCGATAAGCTTCCGCATCATCCTTTCGCGCCATCATTGGAAAACCTTGAACAAGTAATCGATCGACGCAAAGCTACGCTCATTGAAAAGGTCCAAGCAGATGATCGTGTGAAGAAACTCGAGTTCATCAACTCTCAAGAGAGGGTTACTACGAAGGTAAGCGCCATTCCTATGCCGGACACAATCAACTCAAAAAATTGGTGCTTATTTGTCTGCTCCTCCTTCCACGAAGGTCTTGAAAAATAACGAAGAAGCTTTTCTCCGTGCAATTGATATTGCAAAGCAGCAGTTTGGAGATTCATGTGGAACTTGGCTCGACCGTGCAAACAAGGTACTATCTCCCATGCCTCACCATGCGCAGAGATTTGATAAGACACAGGTAAGCAATATTTCTCGAGAGGATGTTTCATATTCCAATCGTTGACCTAACTACCTGGTTGTTTCTCTGTTCATCCTTGCCCTATAGAAAGGTATTGAAGCCCTACATCCTCAAGTCACCGTAGAGGACGCCGCCTTCAAATATACTCCTCTTCCGAAAAGTGATGACCTACCACAACAATATCCACCATACAATCGCCGGGTCTTTGCCCGAAACTTGGAGATGTCACAAGACAAGAAGATCGTGTCTCCACAGATGACGGTAAAGCGGCCGATTGTTAACATGGGCCCAGAGATGACGACTAGAAAAATGCCCATTGGTAATTTTCAACAGACGACAACGAAACGGCCTGTTGGGAACACGAGCCCAGCGTCGAATTCACTGAAAACGCCTATCGGCAATTTTCACCCCATGATCTCTGGATTGCAAGAATTCTTGGTGCGTGAAAAAGAGTTTAGAGGGAATCACATGCAGAAGATAGATCACCAACTCGCTCATCATCGAAGATCAAAAAACAAAAGGCTCGCCCTTCATATAAGTCCAGAGAATAGTAGGCAAAAGAGAGATCACCGACTCACTCCTCCTCCAAGCCCAGAGAATAAAAGGCAAAAGGATGGTGATTGCCAGCTCACCCCTCCTCATCTAAGTCCTGCCATTGCATCTCATAGGGAAGAGTGTGATAGTATGCCCCATGAAGAAAGTAACACCCATCTTAAAGTTATTGATCTTACAAGCACCACTACCCAACAATCCAACACTAACTACGACCATGGTGTGGGTGAAGAGATGTCAATTGCACAGGTGTTGACAAGTCTGAATGGAGACAAGACTGCTACTGAGTTCGCTGTTTCAACTGTTTGAAAAATTGATTTTGTATGGAATAGACACTAATATTTATATAGAATTCCTGAGAGACTTGAACATTATAGCAGCTCCCACTCTATGTTTCACCTCTGTAGTATCTTGGTCGTATATCCCCAATGCATACAAGTTTTGAATGGTTTTAGATTTTAGATTCTTTTTTGTCTATGAGTGGGTTCTTCGGATCCGCTCTGAGGATCAGCACCCACTGGGGAATCACGACGTAGAAAAGTAAAATAGACTATTACATAGCTGCTAGGAGCGGTGCCGACTCTAAATCTCTATTCCTTGATCGCGTATTTCATGATGCATCCATCTCACAGCCAGACTGAGGAAGTCCAATATCGCTTCCACCCTGGCTGTCGTTCAACATTACGGACATGAAATAAGAAATTAATTGCGAATAAAGACTTTGGCTTGCTCGTAAAGGCTCCAACAGCATCTCATGATCTGCTATTTAACGTTGGAAAAGGAGGGTTACGACTGGAGATGAATCCAAATCACCAAGCTCCAAGACTAGATATCAAGGGAGGAAATTTCCAAGTTTCCCAACCCCCTGCCAGATAGTAAAAGTCTGACAAACTCGGGAAGGCAATATTCACCAATCATTACCCAATCCTCCCAAAGGAAACCCAATAGAAAACGTCAAAAATATCTCGACAAAGTTCACATGGATGTTGTATTTGGGGATTGTCTATATGTTAGTTGATGTTGCAACGCGATACTATTGGATCTGTGGAATGTCATCACTTACCTCATCCCATGTCATATCTGCCCTTGAAACCGCTCCGACACTGGAGGTATGCCAAAAACATTCCACTCAGATTTTGATAAAAAATTAATTGGACGGAAGGCCCTGAGATGGATTCTGACCAACAAGTCTAGAATCATTGCTGCACATGCCGGCCGACAAATCTGGCAATGGCTTAGTTGAACACACCTAGTGGACTATTGCACAAATGGTCCGTGCCTATATCACTGAAAAATAAGTAGGGCGTGAGTTTTGGTTTTATGCATTGTTCATTCAGACATCATGGTAAATCAAGTTCCAGGCCGACTAGGCAGAAAAATCACCTCCCTATTCGAAATAGTCCATGGCGTCAAACCTGACTCGATTACCTGGTGTGAACTTTTCTCCATCCGATATTTCAACCAATCCATCAATAACTCAGCATCAACATCAACATCAACATCAAAAAC
>JAZGVS010000593.1:0-13455 GCA_037356235.1 Bacterosira constricta
GCTTACGATACGGATGGAATAACTGAGGGTATGCTAGATGGTAACATACTTTATATCAGCACACAAATTAAAATAAGATTCGATTCAATAATTAGTATTAGTCAAAGTCACTTAGATCTCCATCCGAGTCTCCATTTCTTTCGTATTCGTCTTCATCCACACTTCCAGTGTCGTCTCCATCTTCTATCGAGCCGTAGATGGTTTGTACATAGTCCAATGATGTTCTTTGGCGTGCCACCTCCATCAGAAAAGTATGGTCGTCATCTTCAATCTTCAAGGCACCCTGCTCCTTTGCATCCTGGGCGACTTGTCGGTTTAGATTTGTAGGGAAATCTCTTTCTTCACTCCAAGGCAAAAGCTCCAAGTTTGCATCAACAACAACCTGCATTCGGACGACGCACCGTTGTCCTGTCACCACATGCCAGTTGGAAGTATTAGGGACCTTGTCCAACCACACACCTTCACAATACCACTCTCCGTCTTTCACCGGGAAGTCATTTCCATCGCGCCGAAACACCTTGTCACAATCAGACTTTTTCGGCGCTCCTGTACACTTGAAAATGTAATAGTCATATCTTTCATCATCAGTAACGTACGCGCCGAAACCTCCAACTTGCATCTGATCCGCCATCCGAATCCCGATACCACGAACAGTAACCTCCAAGCGTGCAAGATCATCCTCCTCCCTGTACTGTTTTGGCTTCGGCGACAGCTTAATTAATTTCCAGTCATTGTACCCACTCTCCCCATCAGCTTTCTTGAAGATATCCCAGTATTCACACTCATTGCTCGTGCCAGTATATCTTGTTTCTATCGGTTCCTTCATTTTGTTCAAGCAAGGTTGGCAAAAGCATGGAAAACGTCTCATAGCAATGACATCTGGTCTCTTGCCCTTTTCAATAAGCTCTGGATCAGCCCGGATATGATAGTTACTTCGAATTCCGTCGCCCTTTGCAAATCCCTCGCAAATATACTTGAGCCCCAAGCCACTAGCAATACCCACCGGACGCACCTCATAGCGCCTCTCATTTATCTTATTTTTTTTCGCCCTGTTTGAATGGCTCATTGCACCATTTTTGCGTTCTACGTCACTCAAAATCTTGTGGCAAACCATAGCCAAACTTACTAGGCCCTCTTCGTCTCTGTCATGAACTTCCACTTGCTTCAATCCCTCCATCAGTTCTTCAGGGTTTGCAACAAGACAGTCAAAGAATAAATCCAATAGAGTCTTGTCTAGACCACCCTGTGAATCACAAATACACTTCCCGTGACCAGCAGCCTGCAAAATGCGATCGATAGGACATCCCCATTGAAGAGCAAGCAACATTAACTCGTAGCAAACCGATCCACTGCGATACTGTGCAGCACACCCGTCAGTGATACTGATCAGTGTCTCCAAACTTCCCCAAATAAGTTCCTTCTTGTCAAGGAAAATGTCTGCAAGCAGTCTTGACAGATTCTCAGCCGTTGTACCACCGTCCTGCCGTTTCTCATCAGACAACAAGGCATAGTAATTTAGTACATACCTATTTTCCTTTGTGTTCCAATATGAAGTTGCGTGGCCTTCCATTGAAAGACTTTGCTGCTTGTCAAAATATTGGCTCTGGAACTGACCGTCTGGTTCCATTTGATACTTCTCTGAATAGTCAGATTGTAGCATTAATGATGTAGAAGTCATGCTTCTATTGAACTCTCGAATCATTTTCAGAGCTACTCTGGGCCCAAGAAATATACGGTGAAACCGATGTAGGCGATAGTTCTTGATGACATCGTGGTAGATCCCACCTGCTTTGACAAAATCTTTCAGTGGCTCAGAATTTTTTGACTTCGACTTCCTTGTGTTCACAGTTGCAGGCTTCTTTTGCTTTAGCCATTTCTGCTTCTCTTCCTCAGACATGTTCAGACATTTTGTACAGCGGTGCTTCTTCTTCCCTTTATCATCTTCATACGCTTCGATTGCACCATCTGCGTGCCACGAACAATGATGATATCCGACGTAAAGGCAATACTTGATTCGCTCAACGCATTCTGCTTCGTATGCGATAGGTTTGTACATATCCTTGCACTCTTCACACTCTCCCATGGCACATGCAAACTTGTGCAATGACTCACCATTGATCTCAAGAGGTGGGCATGTTATGGCATCTACCATTTTCGATGCTCTATCATACTTTAGTCTTCCACCATCCATAATCTCATTTTCGTATTGTTCTAAACGCTTGACCAGAGCAGTCTTCGCTCTGCTCGATGTCATACGTTTCACGTCAGCATGAAGCTTCTTGAGTATTTTCCCTCGCTTAATATTGAGAGACTCATGTACCTCGGTTGGTACACCACATTTATCACAAACACACATGGCCTTGAAACGCTTGGTCATGCGTACAATCCAGTTCGGCCAACGTCTACCCATTGATGTCTCCGACATAACAACCTTACCTTCGCTATCTCGAGCTCCATCAAACCCACCCTCATCTGGAGACTTAATTGCCAAATTAAATATTTCTCTTGCGCATACTCGAGAAACCATTTTCTGAACAATAATTGGATCATCATTATCATCCTTAACTCTATTATCTATTGCGACGAGCACGGTATAAAACTTTGTCAGGAATTTAAATATTGGGCGTGGATGGTTCATAACAAAAATAAATACTTACTAGATGCATCCCTCAAGTGTACCGTCTCATGCATCGATGGTATGTTGCTGACATACGGACAGTTTGGTAACCAGTCATGGCGAAATTTTTCCCACACTTCGTCTGATACCTTTTTCCAATTTTTCCTTGGTCCCAGGAAGTCCCATGCAGTGTCAAGCCCATCCTTTGCTGCTCTTCTAAACTTTCCGCATTTTTTTAGGATGTGATGAGACCCAAGTGGGATACCTAAAAACCCTAACACCTCCCGAACAGGTATGTTGCCAGCCATGCGTTGTCTAGTGTTGTGGTCTCTAGAGGGGTTTTCTCTAGGAGGAGTTGACATGGCACCGGCAGTCAATACATTCACGGCCATCCTTTGTGCATTAGTTCCACGACCCTTGCGATGGTTGGTCGTTCTGCAATACTCCATGAACCTTTGCACATTTGTGGCAATAAGCAAACCAATATTCAAGCTTTTTGTATTAAAACCATACGACTGAACCATACCCCTCATACCAGGCAGGGAAAAGGATTTCCATAGTGCGCAACGACGTTGCTCATCATTAAGATTAAGATTCATTACAAAATGATTTATCTTATTGGCATACACTAAGCATGACTTGTTTGATGCTCTGGTGATATTGAAGTTGGATCGATCAACATTGTTCGGGTCTAAACTCCTATGAATTCCATTCTTTACATCGGGGGGAAACCAATGAAACGCCGTATGTTGCAGCGGCCGATATTTTGTGGGATCAGCGATATCGATCATTTGATTATTGTAATTTAAGGTCTCATTGGATTGATTTGTTGTGTTCGTTGCCACGATTGACGTTGCAGGCAAAACCCCTGTCACACGTTGATCAGTAAGGATTGCGCTCAGTAATTCTTTTTGCTTCTCTTTTTCTTTGAGAAAGAATAGATCAACAAATTCTTTGGCATCGTTCGGAATTTTATACAGTGTACGAGACTGCGTATTTCTCACAGCGGATTCATCAGTGGTGATGGGGCCACTGTTCTCATTTGTTGTTTCCTGTCTGAGGTCTAAATTCTCCTCCGCCGGGGAAGACCTCAGCGTTTCCGTTGCAGGAATATTGGTTTCAGTGGCATTGCGACTTCGCTTAGATATCACCTCATTTTTCAGAGTTGTAATCTCCTCCGCAAAGTATGTGGCAGATTGTCTCTCCGTTTCGGTAGCGTTGCTGTCGGATGCGATGCAGAAAGGACAGAACCAATCGCCGGCGGGAGGGATGATCAATGGAGGCCGAGTGCATCGCCAATGAAACACGAGGTTGCACCCATGGCAGCATATCAGCCTCCCTCCTAATCCACACGTCTCGCATTGCCCATTGTGATTTATTATGGAAGGTTGTGACAGCGGCGGTACTGGAAGAGGAGGTGGAAGAGGAGAAGCATCATCATTATTTGCGGTGGATGGTATATCAGAGGCATTATCATTCAGGTGAGCAATTGCGTCTCCCTCCGCAATACCTTCATCGTCGGCGTTCAATTGATTTGTAGCGGACGCGTGAGCGATTGTGTCTCCCTCCACAATACCTTCATCGTTGGCGTTCAATTGATTCGTAGCGGACGCATGAGTGATTGTGTCTCCCTCCACAATACCTTCATCGTCGACGTTCAATTGATTTGTAGCGGACGCGTGAGCGATTGTGTCTCCCTCCACAATGCCTTCAATGTCGACATCCAATTGGTTCGAAGCGGACGCGATTGCGTCTCCCTCCACAATGCCTTCATCGTCGGCGTTTAATTGATTTGTAGCGGATGCGTTAGCGATTGCGTCTCCCTCGACAATGCCTTCATCGTCGACGTTCAATTGATTCGTAGCGGACGCGTGAGCGATTGTGTCTCCCTCTACAACGCCTTCATCGTCCACGTTCAATTGATTCGAAGCGGAAGCGGCAAGCAACATAGTTCTTTTCGTTGCTGCTCTCTTTGCAGCCATCTTATCAGCAATGTCCCGTTTCCGCTTCTGTGCTTTCGACAATTTTTTCCCTTTCTGTTCGCCACTGCGGCCAGCTTGGGGTAGAGGAGGCTGCTCATCCATAGTAGTGCAGTGGATCCTTTGCCATGTATTGTGTTACATCAGAGGTAACGCGCTGACATGTTGTGGATAGGCGGAAATGTGTGGCCATGCATGGTTTGATCCGCTGTCCGTGCTCGATCTTTCTTATCTTCGATTATGACAGATGGTGGTGACGCAGCAGTGTTACATAATATTATTGCCGCAATGAAGTTGTACAGTTGTTGGAGAGAGAGCAGAGTGAACATTATTTTGGACACAACATCTATAGTTACAGTTCTTGTTCCTTAATATTGTAGTAATTACCTACTATTTTTGATACATTTCGGACTAAGGTAACACAGCTTTCCCCCCTCCACAGCACATTCGAAAATTGCACCTGAGTTCTACTGGAAACGAGTTACAATTCACCACAAAATGAGGTTTTGTAACCTTTCAGTAGAAATGGGTAAAGTCTATAACTCGAAGCTGGCGAGAGGGGGAAAGTTGGGTGGTTGGATGAGGTGATGAAGCGAAAAAACTATCTAGCGTATCTACTAGTAAATACGATCGCGAGGACAAAAGTTGTGATCTGTGGTCGAGCCTCCCCTAAACCCGTGTTAGCTAGGATGGAAACCTATCTCCCACACCTTCCCCGACGGCCAGACAACCAGATGACATCTTGAAAGAAGTAAATGATGAGGATGAAATTGCAAAAATGGGTGACAACCTCCCATGCTTCTACGTCATCATCACCAACCAAGAGCCAATGCTAGCTAACCCCCACCAACATGGCCATGGGGAAGTGTTGGAACATTGAAAGCTGTTAGGTCCTGCTTGTAGCAGACAATATTCGATATTTTGTATTTGAGAAAAAGGTCTATGCCCTCTTGTCATGTGTTGCTTCTGATTGCATCGTTGTTGGTTTCCTCACCAACTCGTAGTCGTAGTAATTGCTCAAATGCCCAGCAGCCAGTACTCCTGAGTTTCCCATGATGTCATTTCTATGTCTTTTAAATTAATTTCTAACAAATATTTATTTCAATCTGATCCTCAATGAACCATTGTATTTCCTCTTTGCGTTGCGTTGCGTGAATGCCCGTAATCGAATCGTGGATGTGAATATTGCAGTAGAGCTATTGGCCATGTGTTATTTCCAGTTCCAGTAATTGACAACAAGGCCACTAGACCACGCCTTGGTGGAGAGAGCAGACCCACTGATGGTGGCATATGTTTGTTCAATTTGAATCACCTGCTTAGAGATCATCCCCTCCATAAATTGACGCCAGCCGATTTTATCCTGAGGCTCAGCAAATTTAACAAACCGCTCCCTCTGCCAGCGCGTAACCTCCGCCATTGTTATTCCTCCCCTACATTTGGCGTACTCAACAATACTCCTGTATATCGCACAGTCTGTTCCAGCCTGTTGCATCCATTTATCTAGATTAGGATGTCCACCTGGTCCTCTTTGTTGCACTGAAGGACGTGCTAGCACAACTCCTTGCATTGGTTGCACCTTGGGAATTTTGGATCAACATCCTTCTTATAGATGGACTGATTTAAGTTTGTTCTAGCAATTCCCATGACCTGTTGCATGCCCATATCTGAAACATTCAAGGTACCTTGTGCAAGATGTCATACACTGTTTGCCATGGGACTTTGTCAAATTGCTGTGGTGTTAGAATAACCAGTCGAAAGAAGAGCTCGCAAGCAAGCTGACGGTGGGCCCAAAATCTGAGATGATCACCCGTGTCAGGAGAAGTCATGTTTTCATCTCCTGCAAATACGGCCACTGGTTCTAAGGGGAAACCTCCTGAGGAGGAAAAACCTCTCCTTCCAAGCCCCAGATGACATTCTTTGCATTGCAGTCAAAGAGACAGTTAAGCTGTGCTGGTTGTAAAAATACATGGTAGCATATATGTCATCATCCTGGTGGGCCTTCAAGTGGGAATAACTGTATGAAAAGGTGAGCGCGCGGCAGTTGACCATTACATTTTTGAGGATGTCTGCAGCGTGTTGGTGTTCTGTTTTCTGGGAGTGAAATAACTTTCTCCAGCGCCCCCCACCAGGCAGTCAGAGAAGATAGCTACTCTACTGTCCAATGAAGGCCAAACTTTATTTGCAGCAAGGAGAATTAGATGTATTGCCATGAGACCAAGCAGTTTGCCGTGATATACGCACGCCGCTGAAGATTTCTCTGAGAACAACCCAATGACATATCCCCGACCAGCAGAGCATTCCAGAATGAAGGCCGCTGAGCACAGGTTCGGATAAAGTTCCTTGATATAGAATCCATCCGTGACAGCCAAACATGTGCCATCTAAAATTGAGTCCTCCAGCCAGTTCTCGCCGCCCACAAGCCTTAACAGGAATGGAGGTATAAGGGTTCTGTACCTACACACGCGCGCATCCCCACTCTACTAAAACGCCCATGAAGCAATCCGGTAGAGCTGTATAGGTATCGGAACCGGTGTCATGGAAGTAATAATGATGTAGTTGCCGTTGGTATGGGTATTACAGATTTCCCCACGTTGCTCAATCACCTGCTCCACCTCTGTCCTCATCCATATGTTCCTCCATCGGGCATGCTGCGCTTTGATATAAACATCTATCCCTGTTGATTTGAAGTGAAGGAGCCTACTGGTGCCCATGTCGAGTGCCATTCCCAAATCTTGTGGCCCTTATGAGTGAGTCATCCTAGCTTATCCTTATCCAGGATCCCACTGCCTGGAACTACCTGACAAATGGCAAGCTTCCAAAATATGATATCCTTATTGGGTGGTTTCACCTTGGGAAAGTTGAGATCATACCAGTTTTCATCTACTGGCCGCCGGCAGTGGTATTTTGTGTCTAACATCTTTCCCAATGCACCTAGAATATCAGAAGGGAACAATACCTGCATGTATATTTGTACTTGTTTGAGGTGCTCCAAGTCGTGGCTAAAGAATCCAATCCTGATGAATTCCCTCATTAGCCATTTATCCCCTGCTCGCGGATGTTCTAACGGAATATCTTTTAATTAAACTCTCATCCCAAACCTATCACATGTTTTCCACAAAGATTTAAGCCAGCAGGATGTAATCCACAATCCATATTTGTTGAATGACTCCTGCAAAGACTGAGTGAAGATTCCCATTTCCAAAATCATGTAGCCTACTGACATTTTTAACTTGAAGCCAAGGTTAGATGACCATAATGCATCAACAGCTTATCCGTTTGAGCCATGTGGCATTCCACCCCTATATGCAGACAGCCAACACCAAATAATCCCTTACTAGTTTGTTGTGTGCCTGCTGGTGTTGACCGAATTACACCACCAAGAGGAATTAGCTGCCAATACTGCCTTTTGAGACAAATAGTCAACTGCTTTAGAGAAGTGGTGATGCAGCAGAGGCCGTAGCTAACCTTGGGCCAAAGCTGAGCATCCATCAGAAACCAGATCTCTCTTCTTGTCAGAGTGCCTTCTTTTCTTTGATTGATCTATTCCTGGGCATTCTCTTACATACTCATCAAGGCCACAGAAGAGTCACCTGAAGGACAGTACCACACGCCCAAAATTTCCTTTGATGTGGTGATTACTGTATCTGCATGCTCAATTTGCACCTGTGAGCCATCTGGCATCAGAACAAACATGTCATAATCCTCTTCCTGCTCATTTGCTGAATACTTCCATCGTAGGTCTGATTTCCAGTCAAAGGAAATGAGGTATGAGAAGCATTTCTCAGGCTTGAAGGCGCTGCCAGAAGGGATGAGAAGTTGTCCCCAATGATTGTAGATACTCTCTTACATGGCCTGGTGAGCCTGTGTGGCTGTCTCTTCCTTAGTCATATCTATATGGATCAGGTTCGTATCATCCAGACATAGAATGGCAGCAAGATGTTGAGTCGTTTTTGTGATTGGACAGACGAAGTGGCCTCCATGATGCCTTTAACGCTTGTGAGTACCTAAAATAGTGATGCTAATTGCTACCCATCCGTCTGGAGCCACTCCGTTGCCTTGGCAGAGTCCTTGAAATTTAATTTCAATAGTGCTCCCAATGGAATTTTTGGAATCACCATATGCTGTCTGCAAAAAATACTTCATCTCTTGGATAGTAGCTGGCACACCAAAAGCTTGGAATATAGGCAAGGCGATGGCGTGCGTGACACTGTCATAGCAGTAGCAGTTAGCCGCATCAATTGAACTCAAGGCAGTATAGCATCTAGATTGTTGAATAATATCATACAGAAGGAAGTTTTGCAATAAGAGTGCAGCCAGACTTTTTCTCCAGCATCACAGAAAGACAGGGACACCACCGATCCAATGCAAAACCACAAATGAGTGTGATTTCCGTTTTCAGGGCATGGAGATCATGGGAGATAAGGTCAGACTGAGCTCCAGCAATGTAGTGAGAAAATGAAGGCCTGATTCAGAGGAGGAAGTCTTTTCCTTGGCCCTCGCCCATCATTGTTGACATTGTTCCTTCTTCACTGACAATGAGACTGATTTGACAGGAATCTTGCCTTGAATGCGTGCATAATCCTGCAGCAGATCCTTTGTTGCTGTGTTGAAGTTGACAGAGTACTCATATGTATTATTCAAGACTCATTTTGCAGCGGGTGTGCAGGCTAGATAACCAAATTCCCGGCAAAGTTAACTTTTTCAAATCGGAGCCTGCTCTGCCAAGTAGAACCCCTGATCATGGATGTTTGACCATATTGCCTGTTCTACCAAGTGTTGGGTAGAATACTCTGTGACCATCCCATCTTCAGACTTTGATTATATCACTCCAACACTACGCCCTTTAGGCTTGGGCATGGAGTAATTCAATTGTCTCCAGTACAACCTGTCTTTCTCCCTCTGAATGATAGCCAGATTGTTTACTTCCGCATAGGTGTCTCGCCTTCTCCTTACTGCTTCGAGCTTGTTATTGAGGTGCTTGCGTCAATATTGATGTCTATACCGCTGGAAATACTTGCACTTAGCTTTGCATACCTTAAGATGATCGTGGATGGCTCTCAATGATAATTATAGTGGGCGTTTGATACCACACCTCTTGCAGCACACTTTAGATTATCCCTGTTCCTTATGAGCCCTGCACATGGAATCAAAGAATTGATCTGTGTACTTTGCAGCGTTGGATCCACAAAGAAGAGTCAGGGGAGAATGGAATGCGCCCAGACTTTATTCGTCGGCCCTTCTTTTCTGCATTGGTGATATACTGCTTTGTTTTTTTCTCGTCGATGGTATCAACCCGTTCCTTAGCAATGGACTTGATTGAGCTAGATTCATAGGCAAGACCAAGGCATTGGACAACATTGTGCTTTAATATATTGTTTTTAAGCTTGGAGCTTGGATGTATATTTGTCTGATGCACGAGGGATCTTTGTGTTGAGCCTCCTTGCCTGAGATCAAATGATGCAAGGCGAAGCAGTGCCAATAAGAGAGGAAGTGAGAAAGTCCAAAACAAATAGATGGTGATCGCCCACACCATACCCAGCTGGCATAATGCATGTGTCAGAGTAACAATCACATCGGGTGTGTGCCAGACTCCGTCAACTGGCTTTGTGCCCCTGAAAAAGGTGGTACCAATCTTCTTGCCAGTGAATGTACTAACAGCCTTCTTCATTCCAAGCCCATTTGTATCTGTGAGTGTATTCCTGGTACTCTTGCTGTAGATACCTTTGTTTGCATCCATCCGCACAATCAATTGACCACCATTCTCTTGCCATAACTGAAGTTGCTTGACCAAGTCATCGCGGAAGTGTTTCCGTTAGCATGTTCTATCTTTCTCTTTCTGAACAAAGTAGCAATGGTGTTGCTGATAGCTAATGCAAGATTCAATCTTTTTGTTGTAGCATGGGTTGTAGCCACAAATCACTCTTGGAACTATTCCATCCAAGCCTTGAAATACCATCACCACCCATCTTCCTAACCCCGTATCGTCCTTGCCCGAATGCTCAAAATCATACTGTTCTACAAAAGGCCCATAAAGTAGAAGGATTGTCCCCCCTTCTTGCATCCTCCCCCCATTTTCATTCACATTGTGTGCTGCAGCGGATCTAATCTCTGCCTCTCCTCCTTGGAACGTATGAGAGAAACCATTCTTGTTATCTTTGTGTCTGCAGTTCAGACGATGTTTACTATATGCTACCAAATTAGCTTCCAATTCATCTATTATTTCTTTTGCTTTGTTCTCTAGCTTCTCGTTATTGCTGATATGCAAGTTGAAGCCATTTGGGTTTTCATAAATCATTCGAGTCACCCCCTTCATTTTTTTCAGGCACTACCCTATGTACCCTAAGAATCTCATCTGAGGCACTACTGGTTTCCAACCTTTCTAAGTATTCTATTGCTGTTTCTGTTAATTGTTCCCCTAAATATTCAGTATCAGAGTCAGTGAGTGAGGCATAGCTATAGAGACAGTGCCAGTTTTATCTAAGGCATTCTCGTAAAGAACCTTGTCCATATCATCTTGTTTTTGGTCCTTTCTATGATAACGTAGAGCTCTCTTCTCCAATGCCGAATGCACTGAATGGTGCTTGGTTGTGTTCATTTTCCCTCACAAAACTTTGATTCCCATATTTGTCTACAAGCTTCATGATTACTCAGGATGTTTCTTAACGCGTTCTAAATCTAGCTGATCAATGTTGATCCCTCCTCCCCCGTGAGGTAGACCCATTCCCCAATTGAGAGGAGCTCCTGCACAGTCCATGCCTGATGGAGTTCTCCTCAGCCTCAGTATTGTTTCCCCCACTGCTTGTGTTTTGTTGCTGAGCCCCTCTCGCAGTTGAAGAAGGGTAGCTGGTGTTGACTATCCGATGTTGATCCCATTCTTTGCTTCCAACCCATCATCATCAGATGATGAGGAGCTGCTGCATCTGAAGGTCACATAGGTTTACATCAACCTTGTTTATTTATTGGACAACCATCATTGGTTACTCATAAACTTTTTAAGTTGTCCTGTAAATTTTTAGTTTAGGGTTATCCTATTTACTTTGTATTAAATAATATATTATTTATTCGTTGTGGTTTTAATTTACTCTATAAACTTAATAATTTACATGTAAATTATTTTGGCTGTCACGCGAACTTTTTCTATTTGATACAAACTTAGATAATTTATTGTAAGCTCTTTCGCTTAACATCAATTTAATTATGTTACTGTGAGAATTTTTTATATTCGTATCAAAATTTGAATTGTTTACATGTAAGATATTTAGCTTACGATCAATTCATTTGATTTACTGTGCGAACTCCTTTATTTGTTTCAAATTATTTTTTCATGGTAATCTATATAGTTTAAATTAAAAATAGATAATTTGCCCAGTATAAATGTTCTATTTTACAGTATACAGATTTATTTGTATTAGACCATGATTGTTTGTTCTGTAAACCATTCTTAGTTTGCTCTGTAAATTATTCTAGTTTGTTCTGTAAACTTTAATAATAACAAGCGCGTGCACGGTGTTAAGAATGAAGTACGGGAGGGATAGGTATCTAGAAGTATCTACCTATTGTAATTCTTCTCAAGATATGTAGAGATGTAGTACTCGTACTATTAGGTCTTAACTGGGGAATCGATACCAAGTGGTACCTGACGAATACAGAACTCGGACTACTTAGGGGTTCTCATTCAATCGTACCAATTCTTGAAGAGGGTACCATACGATAGATAGGTAGCTAGCGTGTTCTCATTTTATCGTATGATTCCTACCGTAGAATATGCAGGTATGTACGATAGATAGGTAGCTAGCGTGTTCTCATTTCATAGGTACACTCTATCTACGTACGTGCCAACGGTCGATTCGGTCAATTCAAAAATTAGCATACGTAGGAATCATATGAGAACATGGGCGATCACCCACATAGATACTATGCATGTACCACGTGGTACCACGTTGGTATTTCGCAAAACCGGGGGCAATTTGAACTATTATCTTGTCTGCCCCCCTCACTCTTGCCCCATAGTCAGTCGTTCTACTTATTATTCTAGACATTTTCCACGGCGCGTTGAACAAAATTGTTCCCCTCCCCCGTCCCCCCCCAGCTACAATAGCGCCACTCTCCCCCGCGCCACCCAATTGATGATGATAGGTAGAGGAACAGCACAACTTCTCCACCTCGTTCGCTCGTCCATACAACATCCTTCGTTTGACCAGATCACCTTCGCCCTCGCCACTGTTGCTGCCACTGGTTTCTGCCACTGTTGCTGCCGTTGCCTCTGCTGTTGGTAGCCGGAACGACATTTTAGTGTGGAGTCTGTCAAATTTGGAGTGCCTAGCGGAAAGACCAAATCAATTAGGGGACGAGCCGCGCGTTCGACAGTTTGTCTCGCCTGCATCCTCGAAATTGCTGGAATATCCGCTAGGGTTGGGTGCTGGAATATCCGCTGGTGTCGAGGAGAATCCCAAGCGGTCGAAGAGGAAGATATCAAAGAAGGAGAATCCTCTGCCGGCAAAGCGGAAGATATCGAAGAAGAGAGTCAACGGCAAACACAAAATTGCGAGAGCGTTCCAATACAACCTTGTTGCTTTTTATTTTCATTTATTCAATCATTTCATGTTACGAACTTTGATTCATCGTCTTATCTTTTCATTATATTTAATCCATTATAGCAGGAGGTGACTGCGCCACCCGATGGTTATGACACCTCCATCACCGGCCGCAATCGACGAATTGGGATGGGTTGTTGGCTTGCTTACCGCCCTCGTCAAGTCGCGACAGATAATTTTCCTTGCCGAGCGTCCCCTCAAGGTTGTTGACCAATAAGGTTTGTGGGCAAGAGGATATGCCGCGCGTTTGGCAGGTTTTTTGTCT